>JAUTBZ010160221.1:0-25031 GCA_032361785.1 Lepetodrilus galriftensis | reverse complement strand
TGTTCGAATAATTAGAAAATTACGATCTTTAAAAAATGGTAATTTTCGAAAATTTAGAATCGGAAAAAAATTATTTTCGGCAACTAATTTAGGTGTACGAACTATTAGAGCGTACGAATAATTAGAGTAATTACGGTACTTCTATAAAAAACGTGGTTATTTCTGTAAAACGTGTATATTTCTGTGAAAGCGTGTATATTTCTGTGAAAAACGTGTATATTTCTGTAAAAAGCGTGTATGTTTCTGTAAAAAGTGCATGGATGGTCAGAACCTTATTTCTGTGTACGAGATATATTGTTATGGTTGTTACTATTTTTATTTCTATTTCCTATATTTATGTGTCTATATTTTGATTTCTGACTATACAAATACACCAATTTCAGTGATATTTTCATATTTATTTTCGAAACATTACAAAATATTCCAATCATTGCTTCTCATCATGAATTATAAATATACTTTTAGACATCTAATAGTCATTTCTGCAAGTTTTTGCTAAAGGTATCCTGAGGACTAGTAGAAATTCATCATAACATTTGTTATTTGTATCACTCTTCGGGTTAATAAGTTTTATAGTTAGTTTCTATTGCTTTTTATAAGTAAGTTGGAAGTGATTTGGAAAGTCCACTCAATCCCTAAATTACGATTCCACAGCTCTGTTTCTTAGAGTGTTTGTTCCCCCTAACGTCATTACTAATAGAGTACCAATTTTGGCAGCTAATTCTAGAAAGCTTTTGATGAGGGCCATTGGAAATGTGGCAGAGTTGATATGTTGCGAGGTACAAAGACAATGCTGCCCAATTCCTACGTCTTTGCATCTGAATTATCTGGTAATAAACGTCCTTGTTCAGCAACCCAGCATGGCATCATCAGCTTCAGATGAGCATGCCATCAATAAGACAATTAGAAGCGGGATCTTAGACTTGACAGAACCTATGTTCTTAAGGAAACCAAAACAAGAGGACAATTGAATGAAGATGAAATAAGGTTTCTTGGAATTGTGCATCAGGAAGAGGTCTTGGCTGAGCATGAAAGCATTAAATCAATTAACAAAGGTAACGTTTTGCAGATGCATCCTTTGTTCTTAAAGCAAGCAAAACTCACATCAATAAAACAATGAAAAAGTTACCTCTGACTAGACATATCCTTTGTTCTTATTAGAACCTGACCAAGAGAACAACTGCACGAGGACTAAATAAGATTCTCTGGCATTGTACATATAACCAGGAGGTCTTTGTTGGTATTTCTTTGTTCTCAAAGGACCCAAAACAAGAGGACAATTACACAATTACAACACAAGATTCCCTGTCATTGCCAATAATGGGAAAGGATCTTCTTTGCTGTTTCTTTCTGTCCTGCCAACGGTTGGAAGACACCGCCGCATGGTTCAGTCTACTGTGCTACTGGTCCACTGACAAGCGCCACAGACGAAAGCGCTAATGGCCAGTTTATCTCCCATCTATCCACAGATTTTGTGCTAACAAGATTTCTGAGAGAGCAATTCCTCATAGAGATACCAAATTCCGTGAAAAATTCTCCCAGGGCATATGGCTTGCATTACTGTCTTCGGCGCTGCCTTTTTCTATGATCTGGGCTGTAACTTGTACAAGCTCAGCCTTGATTCTACCAGTATTTACACACATCCTACTATTGGAAGAATATTCTTGAGATCGCTGAACAAGTTGGGGAGTGGGTGTGTCTGTTATCTCGTCTTGTCAGAATCCTTTTATTTTATCTTATTTACCGCCTTGAGGTGATTTTCCCAATATAACTGCATTTCGTTGGCCATGATATTGAAGCTCTGGCACTTGGCATATTTATCATTACTAGATATCTGCCCTAAAATTGTCTTAAATTGTATTAACTCTTTCCATGCTGGGGACCACCAGATATGCCCTAAAGAATTTATCATTAATAGATATCTGCCCTAAAATTGTCTTAAATTGTATTAACTCTTTCCATACTGGGGACCACCAGATATGCCCTAAAGAATTTATCATTAATAGATATCTTCCCTGAAATGGTCTTAAATTGTGTTAACTTTCCATACAGGGGACCACCAGGTATAACAGGTATAACTTAATCTAGCATCAGGAGGGTTAAAGGAAGATGGATATTCTCATAGTTAATTAACTTAAAGAAGAATATTTCTGACATTTTCCAGAATCTATTCAAAGCTTTTTAAAACAGACACCAACTGCAAATGATGAATATAACATATGAGCAGTGTTATGTAATTGTCAACCTAAATGACTTCTCGTATGTCTGCAAGGTATAATTCTATGATTTCCACTTGGTTAGAGATTACCATTTGTACTTGGAAACACTAATTGAACACAAATCCTCTTATATCTGGTAAAAGGTATAATTCTATGACTTGTGCTTGGTTAGAGATTACCATTTGCACTTGGAACTGCCAATAATATCACTTCAGCTTCCGTTGACGTCATAATTACGTGAATACAGGTAGAGAAGTGGGTTATGCGGGGTAATGGGAACATTTAATTAATTTAATCAGAATTGAAATATGACCCTCTCAAAGTACACTGGTAATAACTGGAATCTGTACAGAAAGGTCAAATTGTAATCAAAGAATAATTAGATATCAGTTTGAGTCGGTCAATCATCTATCTATATACGATTTTAAAAATGTATATGTTAACCCTATCCATGCTGGAGGCAACCAGAGATGCCATAAAGAGCAGTGCCTGTGCTTAATCCCAGCATCATCTGATTGCTCTAAATGCCACTACGATTTTGCTGCAGCAAGACCGAGATTCTTTAGGGAACAGAAAATGGATGTTTACTTTTATGGGCCATACTTTCTCTCTCCTACACGAATCGGGAATGGAAGAAAGCATGTCTGGTGGGGGTATTTATATACATCTAAGTTTATATACGAGGATCAGGCGTTTATAGGGATTCGCCAGGTGAAACAAAGTGGAAAGCCCTTTAAAAAATTAGCAGATTTGTTTGGTAATGGTCTTTCTGGCTGACCACATTTCACTGGGCGCCGTTTCACGAAGCTCGTATATCCCACTAATAGTACAGCGGCTAAAGGACAAAAACTACTCAAATTGTTCAAATTGTCTTTAAAGGCTAAAGGACAAAAAATACTCAAATTGTTCAAATTGTCCAAATTGTCATTAGTTTTTGTGTAAAGGTAATTTTTATACTGTGCTCCCTCGATATAACGCTGAAGTTGGGGTCCATGACATGCCCCCCACGGTATAATACCCGTGTTATATCAACGAAATATAATTGGAGAAAGAAAAAAGAAGAAACAATTATTTGTTAAATTATTTTTAAATGGGGTCCACGTTGGACCCCGCGTTGTATCCGAATCTGCGGTGCATCGAAGGGAGTTATATTGAGGGAGCACTGTATGCAGACATGTAAGAAATGAGATCACTGCTGATGGCTGCCATTTTGGAATCATTATTGACAAGGTACATAGTCTACATGGCGACCATCCAAAATTAGCCCTACTGTAAGAATATATCGCGTTCATATCTATCTTAATCACTGATCACTAAAAGTGTCCTATAAAGGGTATAGAAAATAACCTTGTCAAGGCGTCATTTCCTTTTTGTTGCACTTTTTCTGTAATCTCGTATTAGGTCATCGTCTGGTGTGATTAAATATTTTAATATTGATTTTTATTTTATTTTATTTCAATTCTAAATTTTCTTTTTGCAAATCTTCCATTATTTTTTGGGTGGGACTTGCATGCCATTTTTAGCTCAGTAATAATGAATATTCCTTCTGGCCATTTCAAGATTTTTAGGTCAGAAAGAAATAAGTCGGTCAACTCTGTTTTAAGAAATTGTGTTCATTGCTCTTTAAATAGGTTTGAATTTCTAGTAATACGTGAAATCCATTTGTAATAAAATATGTGATACAGACATGTCATAAAATATCATATTTCTTTACAGTACCGTTAAATTGGATAATTTGCGTTGCCCACGTATATTGGTTAAATTACAACTCGGTTACTGGTACTGTATATATAGATTCCCGCAGTGACTTTAAACTCCATATTCACTGACTCACTGGTATATATATATTTATATAAATATAAAAGTTATTTGATTAAAGTGCAATGTATAATATGTATAGATGTATATATATAAAATCTGTTTATTCCCCTTATGCTTGTATCACCTACAATCCACAATGGCTGCAGACAGTAATCGTTCTAATTGTCAGGAATTGTCAGGAACTGATTTATGTACTTTATTACTACGTTGTTATTACGTTGTTATTATGTTGTTATTATATCGGCCAGTGCTTCTTGCTTAGTTTAATGGACAACAATAGACTCACAATACTTTTATTGATGACGTCCCATTACATAAATAAACCAGGAGTAATTTAACAACTGAGGAGTTTTTGTTTCGCGTTGGAGAAACTCGTCGCTGTAGTGGAGGAGAAGTAGGTGTCGTATATTATTATTTTAAATCAGAGGACTTTGGTATATCGTCTTGTGGGAAATGTCATGGACATAATAATAATGTACTTAAATAACACCTCTGAAGGCTAAGAAGTTTAAAAGGCTTGACAATACATTTAGCAGCAAACAAGACAAATTTGCATGTTCTATTGAGGAGCAAGATATTGTTTTTAGGTCTTGGGGTTGGGGCAAGGATTATCAGGGTTAACCTATGAATTTGAAATGTCTAACAAATAGAAATATATTAAGAGTACATATGTACTAACAATTTCGTTGCACTCAACTTTTGTCACCCCAGGTGGTAGCCAACTCTTAAAATACCACCCTGATCAATGGACTATATTCTGTGTATTAAAACACGACATCAGAATTAGCACAGCTGAAATAGAAACATAATCACTAAAATCAGCATGTTTGCTAATGGTAATAATTGACATTGTCTCTTCAATGTATTTATAGGTCTATGCAGAACTTTCTTTAAACATTGTACGTTCATATTGTAATTAAAAACTCGGTGACTGCACAGTGGGATTTCCGGTCAACCTGGCTTCTGTCACGTTATAACGGAACATCATAAATAATGTTTACCGTTTAATGGTTTTGTCTACAGTTTAAAGGCCCGCGTACGTGAAACTACAGCCCTGTGTACGTGAGGTCCGTCACTGTAGACTCGAGATCTAATCATTGAGCAGTTGCTAGAGTACAGATATTTCACGAAAAGTTATAGATAAAAGCTGAAATATATATAACGATTTAATAACGATTTTCATTTTAAACCATCTAATGTATAATTAAATATTATGCACCACGTAGTTTAGCTTTGTATGTTGCCCACAATTTAGCTCTATATATTGGCTCCACCATAGCTCTACATGGTGGATCTCTTGCTAGATCTGTCCGTTGACCTCTATATGACCAAGAAGAAAGTGCACACAGTGGCAAAATCGTACGAAGCCTTTGAAGTTAAAATATGATGGAAATATTCCCAATGCTTGTTGCTCCGTCACCACCTGAGTCTGATTTCATCAATCACCGCACGGATTAGGTGTGAATTTCCTCTCCGCGCAGTGTTTCGTTTTCTCATTTAGTTCGTTGTTGACCTTACTTCACGAGTGTTGAATGTGTTATCTGAAGCAACCTGTTCTGACGATTAGTTACTAATTAGTCCTTCAGCTAATAACTTATTGATTGGCCGGGCAGATCATATTAATTGAAGTGCTTCCAACTCAACGCTGTTTGACTTTGTTGAAGCATGCGGCTGCGTGTGTTTTTGTCTGCATTCACAGATTACGAGTTTACGTGTACTGGGGGTTTTATCGGGGGATTAATATTTACTCTTGTATTGTTGGATATGAAAACAGAATGTTCTCATTACGGAAAGGTTGATTTGATCGCATTGTGTTCTAAGTGAAGGCTTTGATTTGTTGCGAGAGGGAAAAGCTGAATGTGGGGTTTATTGCGAGTGGTGCTACGAGTGGGTGTAAAGTGTACCTTAACAAATAGTAGCAAATCTTTATCAGATTCTTTGAAAGAGACTCGCTCAGACAAGGAGAAGGGTGGGTGGTAGCACAATGGTAGAATGGTGGACTTCGGAGCCAAAAGAAATGGAAAATTAAAAACAATTTAAAAGACTGTATCCTGTTGCACAGAAATGGGTGAAAGATTCCAGCAGTGACGTTAATCTCCATAATCACTCACTGTTGTAGGATGTTTTTATTTTGGTTACAAAAAATTGTCATAGTTTCTTAGATGGTGGGTTTGGTAGATTGTTAGATTTTGGAGCCAAATTTTCTAGGCCCAATTCTACAGAAAGATCATAGTGCTATGAGAGTTATAACATGAAAATCACTCTCATAGTGCTACCATCGTTCTATGAAACTAACTCTTGTGGTTCTACGATTGTTTTCTGGAACATGGACCTGAACCTGATTATTGTCCTTGGTTCATCAGTACTAGCTGATGCTATTAGTAGACTGCAACACTATATCCTACAAAGGTTGTAGGTTTCTTACTGCCATAAACTAACAGTATAATGTATTTCCTTGCATGTTGTCAATTCCTGAACTCTTACATTGAGGTCGTGAAATTACTCTTTAACGGTTTCCCATTGATTTCAAGAGACATATTCAGTTGAAAGCTAAGAGGTGATTTGTCCGAGTGATGATGGATCCAATGTCTCACAGATGTCGCTTGATTAAGATGGCATTGCTAGTCATAGATTTCTTATTGACCAGTTTTCATATGCAACGATATCTGTCCAGCTTATCACGCAATGTCTAGACTGGATTTTGTCTGTTTACGTAAAGAGAGAAAATTTTCCTATCATCTTCGCTGAGAGGTAGGGATGGCTAAATATATTTTTGTCTCATCATATTTCAGAATTCAATGCGAGGATCGCGGTGATTATGTACTGGAGGAAATGTCTACACCACGTTTGCGTTAATTTGTACGTGGACAATGCCACGTTAAATCCCGTAGACTGGTCAATGACAAGAGGCCAATCCTCTATGTAATACGTTATTTCCCCGTCATCTATACCATTGTCATCAAACAACACATTACTACTCCTGACTCGCATCTGTCTCATTTTTATTACTGCGCGCCCTTTGAAGAAATATCTGTCATATGGCATGAAATGTCGTTTTTTTTGAGCAACTGCTGACTATCTTTTCGTCAGTCTTAGGTTATTCTAAGCACCTGTATGTTTTATGTATCTAGACACGTTCCTATTACGATACTTTAATGTCACAACAAAAATCAGATTGATTATGTATTTTGATCCCGAAATATGCAGACAAGCAGAAGAAAAAAATAGATTCCTGGTATTGTTGAACGTAAATAAAATCTTGAAATGGTTTAATAATTGAGTGGGAGTTTTCTATCTAGTCTTACATGTCATCAGGATTATAATGCGTAAAAGATTCACATAATGACATTAAGTGATAAATCCAAAATAACATAAAATATGATATACGTCTCAGGCTTTCCTAGTGGTAGAGTACGTTTTAAAATTGTATAATGTCAAAAGTGTGCAGTTTAGATAATATCATAGTAGTAATGCTAAGCTATTATCTAGAGACATGAGATTTAAGGACATCGACCGTACAATATGATTCTATCTTGGCAACATGAATGGATTTAGTGTTGTTTTCAAATCACGTCAGTGAGGTACCTTTTGCTGATCAGAACAGAAAAGGATCCTGCGGCAAAGTGTTTTAAGCAGTGTTTCAAGTGACAAGAATTATTAGCCTCTTAAGAAAGGCTGTCAAATGCTCTTGTGCTAAGCTTGTGTCAATAAAACTTCGCAATTTGTGTTTGACGATATTAAAGTCAGACAGTACTCCTCTACTAAATCATCAGGTTTTTTCTTGAGAATTTTTTTGAGGAGGTTCTTAACTTCATGTGATACGAGTTGTGAGAATTTAGTAGCTAGGATGAAAGATAAATATTTAGTTTTGCGTTCACTTTAAAGAGAATTACTTGTAATTATTTGCGTGAGAAAAACACATTAGCTTCAGCCTTTCCCCCCCCCCCCCCAATTAGAAATGGATGCGTTGTGATTGCAATGTAAAATGCCGAAGTTGAAAATGGCAACATCAAAGTTTTAAAGGATCATTGTATCGGCATGATAATTCTTTGAGCAATGATAGATGGCCGTCAGAAGCTATAACAAATCCTGATTCCGAACAATTAATTGGCAGCCACTCACATTGCAGCATATTTAAAAGCAAAAACAATACAATAGACAGCACCAGTTAACTTCAGTGTGCAATTGGGGCCTCAAAATTTATATTTTAAGACATACCAAAAATGTATTTTGATAAATAAATGGGTTATACATGTCTTTCTGCAATGGCTTTGTAAGTATGCATACCACAGTGGTACTAGTAATAGTAATATTAATAATTAAAGATAATAATAATATCATTGATTTGTTTTACATCAAAATGGATCTTCAAGGAGCAAACAAATAAATATAGAAAAGAAAAATTAAAAACTACTATTACTTAGACACTTAAAATAAGCAGTCTTCTTCAACGTATTTTCAATAATGGAAACCAAGGATTATTCTTAGAACCACTTAGCCACTGAATGTCTAAAAAACAGTCCATAAACCAATGTCTACATTACAAATTCATGAGAACGGTGACAAGTGACACCAAATCCCAACCAATTTAGCCAATAGAAATTCAATTGCAAAGTCTAAATCCATTTTGCTTGACGTAATTGACTCCAAGAGAACAGCCCACAGTGTAAAGGAAATGTGACTCGGGTTTATGCAATACTACCATGAATGTTTTGGTTAGTTTTGCCAAAACAAGCAGACCCTTTAACAGTGTTAAGGCGTTGCTTGTTTTGGCAAAACCAGCACACTGACGACAATTTTGAAAGAGAAGCATGATAATTAAGCAGGGCGTAATTGACAGGCAATCAGAGTGTACTTTACTAAACAAGTGGGTTTCCTAACACCGCTATCCGTCTTAGTCTTGCTTAAGATGACAAACATGGGTCGTATGACAGCCAGGTCGCCGGTTGATCAGTTCACCGGCTAATTGTACATTTGCTGGCCCCTGAACGAATGGGTCCGATCGATGGGGGCATCTCGTGGGGCAATGGATCCGAGGGAGCTGTCCTATACGAAACTGCGTGACTCTAATGGAAACGTAACTCCAACTTTAGTCTTAGACTACACAATAGGTTCCAGGACCCTTCTGTATGAAACTGCATAGCTCTGTGACCCTAACTCCAACCCTAACCCTAACCCTACACAATAGATTCCAGGAAACTTCTGTACGAAACTAGATAACTGTAATGTAACAATAGCCATAGACCACACCCTTGCTATTGGAGCTGAGAACGGTGCCAATTCTGAAATTTGGCCAGAGGAGTAACTTTTCTGGCTTAAACTAGTAGGAGCATCTTATGCAACGTGGCTACACTTAAGGTTGTAGTTACGGTCTTCTTAGAGTTATGCCTTTTCACCCTACAGCCTATCGGTGAGATATTCCCACTGCGACGTTAAACATTAATTCAATCAAAAATGTTCACCCTACAGAACCAGGCATCGTTACTACAAGAAGGGTGTTGGGCTATCATGTACAAAACAGCATAACTGTAACGTAACCGGAACTCAAACCGTAAACACAAAGGGACCAGAGCTCTCCTGTATGAAATGATGAAACTCTGAGGGAACCTTAACTCCAAGCTTACCAATGGTGTAGGCCATGGCTAAGGTTGGCAATAAGGCTACCGTATACAGGAGTACCCAAGGCCATCATGTACAAAACAGTATAAATCTCATGTAACTGGAACTCCTTGGCCATAGACTACATCATTGCTAAGATTGGAGCTTATGTTGCCTCAGGGTGACGCTATTTCATACAAGAGTGTCATCACTGACGGTGGACCTCCATGTTGATGGTAAAGTCATCATTCTGGATTCCCAAAAATCCCAAAATCCACTTTCCAAGTTTCTCTTTGTTCTTGAGTCTTCAAGTGGAAAATACTGAGTTAATACAGTAAGCCTGAACTGGTTTGCCAATAATTTGGTGTTTCAGCAATCCGCTTTGGCACTTGTTACACCAAAGCCATGATGTAATCAGATTTACGATTGTGTTTGTCTCCTTATCTCAGGTCAGCTATTTCATGTCCATCACTCAATTCAGTTCCCACTTCAGAGAGCTGGGATCTCGGGCTTTTCTGTTTGTTTGGTCCTTAGCGTAATGGCTTAAATTAGGGCATCTAGTTCATTTTGAACTCGAGTTTGATTACGTGGTCGATTTCTGGAGAATTTAGTCGATATTTTGACTATGAAGTCAAAACTGGTTTTTGAATTGGGATGATTGTGGTGTTTTATTGCATTATTGAGCGTACCCTTAGCATATGGAATTTGGTGGATATAAATACACTTATTATTATTCTCTGGATGTGAACATGTTCACTTCATGATAAATCTCTGTTGAGTTAACTGTAGTAGGAACAAGGTTAATATAGTATTTCCAATCAAATATTGTTCATTATCCTCAGATTATTTTACCATTTTTATATGTCCTAATGTACCCAATATATGGATAAAACATTCCTACTGTGATGTAAAGCATTACTCATTCATTATTTTACCTATTTTTCACTGTTAATATTACCGGTAATACATTTAGCTTTATTGAATTTTAAACTGTTTCGAAGTCGTTTGTGTAGCTATTGAAATCATTGAATGCTTTTTCAGACAAGTAACAGAAATTTTCAAATAAAAGTAAATTTCAAATACAACTTCCTGAATGTTTTCCATGACATTCTTGTAGAGATTTTACGATATGATAGAATTTATAAACATCAACCAGTTAAAATTGTATCCAACGTTCTCTGTGATTGTATAGAAACTTGGAATGGATAATCATTAGAAATTTGACAGGAGTATTCAGAACTTGCACTGTTGTGAAATATCTCGCAGCAGACAGTAAGATATTGAATTAATCCCTTATTCTATTTCATGTGAGATGGTTTGTTGATGGAAATAGGATATGGTGCGGAAATTATTAAACTAATTTTTGAAAAAGCTGAATGGGTTTTGTTATTTATTTTTCAGTCAAGAAATTTCACCTAAAAAAATCTAAATATTAAAAAGAAATCACAAAATATTGAGAATTGCAGGCATAAATAGTTTAGAAAATAATAAAATTTTATTGTTTTTAACAAAGTTATTTCTTCAGAATGATTTCAATTATTCAATCCAAGATCTAGAAATATTTTGATTGAACTGGACATTTCATGGAAATATCTGGAAATTTCATTAGAAAAAATAAGTGAGAACCCTTTAAATTTAAAGTAAAGATTCTGATTAGAGTTCATTCGTGTGTCTATCTATATGTTATTTGTTTCTTTCAGATGACGTATTGCAGTGTATTTATCCAAGAAATAATGGGTGAGTTGAACATTGTAAATTTAAAATGAACATTTTAGTAGTAGCCACTTTGTTTTATTTACTGTTATGTACTGCATATTTCTGTACAAGAAGCACATTGTGATGGTACACATTATTGGTTCACAATATTATTTTGGCACTGCACACATTATGCATACCTCAAGAAATTATATTAATAATCCATAAAATATTGAAATTCATATTGTATGAGTGCTTCACTTTAATAGTCAATGAAGCATAATCAACTCTACACTTGAATTTTAATAATAATAAAAATAATAATAATGTGCTCATTTTTGTTACTTCAAATCCATGTTCAATATGTATAGTATTTGTAATCTTTCCTATTTGTGTGGTTTAGAATAATATCTGCCACCCACAATATTTCAAATAATTATATAAATTCAATAAAAGTGCTTGTCTTAATATTAGGGAAAATCAATAAGAATTTGTGACGTGGATGACATCATTAGTTTTATGCCGGGAATATTGTCTCTTTTCTCCCATTAAATCGTTGTCAGACGTGCTGAGAATAGTCAAATATTTTTAATAAAGCATTCTTTGTTGGCCACTAATAAGGAAACTGATATCGTTAGTTTTATCTGTGGAATATTTCCCCATATCTCCCATTAACCCTCTCCCTGCTGGATTAGACACAGGTAAAGCTCTTTAGGGCATCACTGGTTGCTTTCAGCATGGAGAGGGTTAAATTGATGTCGGCCGATCTGAAGATAGTCGCATATTTTGAATCTATAGCATTCTTTTGTCTGCCACTAACAAGGCAACTGATATTTGCCTTGGGTTCTTAACAAGCTGGTGGGACCACAAGCTAAATGCCATGATATTTTCAGCCATCTTTGGACAGTTGGATGTAGGCCATGTAATAATAGTTTGAGGTATGTTGTTGTTGCTCGACCTATTGTACTGTACAAAACATATCTGTTATGGTCAACTGCGTCAGAATTCAGAAACAAACCATAATCTCTCAGTTCTACCATCAATCTTACATCTTCAACAGTCTGAATATACTAGTAGTCTCAATGCAGAAGCCAATTCGCAATTCTACCGTTAATCTGCAATCTGAATATAGTCTCAATGCAGAAGCAAAATAAGCCAGTAGGTCTTCTCAATTCTATCATCAATCTGCAATCTACAAATATATGGTTGATACATTTTCTAGCTGGATCAAAATTCAGAAACCAAAAAGGTTATAAATTCTTCAATTGATATGCAATCTGCAACAGCCTGAACATAGTATGAATGCAGAAGCATAATAGGTCTTCTCAATTCTATCATCAATCTGCAATCTACAAATAATGTTAATAATAATATCTCTCTTATACTTATTATTGGAATGCAACAACAAACATATTTATTTTCAATTCTACCATCAATCTGCAATCTACGAATAATTTTCAGAAGTGTTTTTCAGAACTTTTTCTTTTCCGAGATGCACTATTAACATTCAGCATGCAGTATTAATCACATTCTCTGCTGGATACAACATCCACAATTGTATCCAGCAGTGAGAAGGTTAAAATTAAATCTGAAATTTGACGGTTTTTGAGATGTGAAAGTAAGCACCATCCAATAATCATTGCATACTTCCAGTTCCAGTTCCAGATGCTATGACGCTAAATGATATTGCACAACTTCTGCTTTAAATGACCAAATCGCAAAATGTTTGAATGTCACAATACCAGATATAATTAAATCTATCCCATGTGATATTACATATTACATATTACATATTACAGCGAACTTGACCTTTTTGTATACAGAACCACCTGCACAAATTGTAATAGCATCATTACGAACGCCCCGCATATTATTCATTTAGCCAAGATAAAGTCAGCATATATTTGACCATTTCATAAACAAAGATCAAGCACAGAGATTACGAAACATTTTTTAGCACAACTCATGCTCAAGGTTTTGTTCACAAATCTCCATATAAGATTTTAGTTTGAGCATGAAATCATGCTCAAAATATTTTGTAATCTTGGCGCCCAATTTTTTTATAGACCATTTATAAACAATGACCAGGCCACTGTTCCACAAAACAATCATACTTTATACAAGTCATAATCTTATATATACATGCACAGTTACAAGGATCAATACCACACAGTGTAACTGCGCATGCATCGGACAGAAAGTACAGACAGAACAGCTAGAAATGAGCAGCCCCCTGTCCAGAATGTGCGTCCAACACTGTCAATGGAACACCACCTTAATCTACAAATCATTCTATGGAACAGTCATCACGAAATATTCCCCCTGTGATGTTAAACACTAATTCATTCATTCTGTGGAACAAGGACCAGTACTATATGGGCCATTGATAAACAGTGACCAGCACTGTATGGGCCATTGATAAACAGTGACCAGTACTATATGAGAGGCTTTAGTAAACAGACCCAGCACTACATGGGCCGTTCCGTAAACACCCACAGACCTCCCATGCACCATGTTCAGAAGCCCTCCTTCCTGCTGACAAATGATGGCCTGTAGGGCTATACTATACTAGCTGTAGGTGCCATTGGTTGGTAATTGAGCATGACAGTAGCGTGTTATACAGTCAGTGTTGCCTTTCATCTGGCCCAGCTTGGCGGGGTGCTCGTGATGAGAGGAGAGGCAATGTGTTTTTACCTTCCCAACTACATTACTAATGTCATTAGTACTCGGACGCTGGGGGCCAAGCTTGTATTGTATACAGTGCTTGAATTAGAGACTTCAACGTTGGACCTTTGTAGATCTTGGTAGTACTTGGCTCT
Source organism: Lepetodrilus galriftensis (assembly GCA_032361785.1). Taxonomy (NCBI): domain Eukaryota; kingdom Metazoa; phylum Mollusca; class Gastropoda; order Lepetellida; family Lepetodrilidae; genus Lepetodrilus; species Lepetodrilus galriftensis. The sequence continues at coordinate 10,879 of JAUTBZ010160221.1, read as the reverse complement.
GAGGCTGTATGCATTGGTTAGAAGTAACTTCACCATCGAATACCATTGGGGTTGTATGCATTGGTTAGAAGTAACTTCACTGTCTAATGCAAGTGGAACTGTATGTATTGGTTAGAAGTAACTTCGCCATCGAATACCATTGGGGTTGTATGCATTGGTTAGAAGTAACTTCACTGGCTAATACCATTGGGGTTGTATGCATTGGTTAGTAGTAACTTCACTGGCTAATACCATTGGGGTTGTATGCATTGGTTAGAAGTAACTTCACCGTCCAATACCATTGCAATTGCAGTTGTTACAGATCTTGCTGGCATATAGCTGTGTACATTGGTTAGTTTTTCCCACGAGAACTTGTGTGTACAATGGTATTGTTGCTTGGACCCTTGCCTTGCAATATATTGTTGCTAGAGTCCTTGCATTGCAAGTTATTGTTTCCACTATTTAATACAAAATCTGTCACTAAATTTATTTTATTATAATAATAAGCAGAGGGACGACATCCAAAAGACGGAACAGGCAAAAAGGCTCAATTTGCATGTGCAGGTTTGTGAAGAAATGCATCACATTTTGTCACAAAGAATGTTTCTGAACAAACTAGCCCACAACCAGCAATGTATTATGTCCTGCGATGGAAGCCTTACAAAAGCCCCCACAGTTAATCAGATTTCTTGCAGTTAAATGCTTTAGAAATGCTTCATTAAAGCTCAATTTTTGAAGCCATGAAATATCGATGTATGTCCAGCAGTGCATTTCACAATTTTCAATGAAATCTTTTTTTTTAAGGTTTTTGTAGGAAACAAAAAAAGCTCTTGATTGCTTATTTAAATTTATTTATTCGTTTGTTTGTTTATTTGTTTTTGAATTGTGGGGTTTAGAGCCACTTTAAATATTATTTCACTAATATCACAGCTTGTCCTGATTGTGGTATATTGTCCCGAAAATGTATCATTTGATTTGGACACCGAAAATATCAAATTTGATCACGATCCAAAATTACATTCACTTCGATCCAGACCACACAACTGAATGTCAATGACCGTTAACAAGGTTCAAGAGTTGTCTCCCCGTGAGATTGAAAAGAATGAATATCAAATCATATTTTTCATAAACTAATCCCTTTATGACAACCTTATTAGATACTCCCTCCCTTCTTAACCCCTGCGCTAAATCCATGCAATCAATTTCCAGGTATATCCATACTACCATATTTCGATTTCTGATTAAATGTTCGGCATAATTTATGCAATATCTCCCAGGCAGTTTTCTTTTGTGGGGCAGGGGGAGAGATCGGTAAGAGTGGGGGGCGGGTATTACTTGAGCAGTTGGTGTGAACATGGCAAATATTTATGATTTATTGCCACCCAAGCCAGTGGTAATTTAATGAGGCGTGATCCACGGAAAGAAGATTGGTAATTGGCCGATCCATCTTTATTCACACGCTTACTATCGTCCTCGTCCAATTTATCGACACGACCACCTCCTGGACCGGCAATCCTCAGCCTCTCTTTCAGTCCTCTTCCTTCCTATAACACCTTCCAAGCCATGAATTTTAATATTTAAGCATCCAGGTGTTTACCTTCATTGAGCGCGAGAGATTAATCTCGGTTAATTTGCGGCCATTCAACAGCGTTAATCACCGTTTTACGTAGCTTATTGAAGTATTTTATGCCTCGATTGACCACACACACCCATTAGCCAAGTTTCGAGACTTCAAAGAATGACATCAATGATGAAGAGAAAAAAAACGTTATTAGTCTGCAAGTCCGTGTAAGTTGGGTATTACTTCGTAGGAGGGAAGGTTGGAAAAAAAAAATCTGAGGATAGAATTGACATTTCGACTTTGATATGCTTTCGCTAAGCAGCCTATGCATGTCGGGTTAAGATCGTGTTAGAGTACCTGCATGTTGCGTGAAAACTCTGATAAAGTTTTGAAAGCCAATACAATGACCCTTGATGCCATAAAGTAGGATAGGATCCGTGGCAAATTTTCCCCACGAGACCCGCGATGTCGTGCAAAGCGTGTAACGCATGCTTAATATCCTTATACACAGGCTGTGGAGGTGTAAAATAAATCGAAAACGAAAAGGAAAAAAGTGTGGCAACCTTCGAGGGATTCATTTGAGAATTGGTATTGGATATAGAGCGCCTATGGTGTGGCAAGTAGGCCAAGAACCGCAGTTATCGCTGGGTCCAATTATGGCAGAATTGAGTTGGTTCTACATATAATGTTATTGATTTCGTTGTCACAATAAGGCTGTCAGTTGTGTGATGATTTTTCTGGAAACCATACTGATCATATCTATGTGTGGCACTGGTTGATCAAACATCTGGTATTGCTTGACCAACATCGCTTCACCCTACAGTGTACATCATAGAAATCTCGGCATCACATTGAAAATTGCGAATTTTTAAAACATAATAAAATCTTTAAAATATTACACCAAAACCCACGTTGGGCAACAGAGAACTTCTGTTTTATCATTACTAGAAATCTTGTCATCACTTTAAAAGTTGTTGCTTTTTAAAACATAATTTAAATTTGTTCGAATCTTTTTTCTTTCTAATATAAGACCCAAAACCACCTTGGACATCTGAGAACTTCTGTTTCATCATTACTATCTTGATAGAAACCAATATTTCTCATAATATTTGGCTGAAGCTTCATGCTGTTAAACAGTAAATCACTCACTCACTATTTTTCTTTAACCAGACAAAAACACCTTATATAACTCAGTTTTGTCATAATTCTTTTTCAAAGTGTAATCCAGACAATATTGTTGAGTGCAGAATTTTATATTGATTAGATGGAACTTCTACAAACCATAGTGAACTTATCCGTCACTCTGTTGAAATAGCTACTTTATTCCTTGACATTGATCACAATCATAGCGTCCACGATGAAGTCGAGAAGATTGCACACCAGTAACTTGATACGAAAAATACCAGGCACATGCCAAATCTTTCTTTAAATTTCAACAAATGAACTAATGCAACACTCGTACTTTCAAGAAATTTTAAAACAGAATTTATCTTGGAAAGTCGAAATAATAATGATAGTGGTTTTGTCTTGTTCTTTTTTAAATCGCACCTGGTTCGTTTCATTTTTCACGTCAATACATCTGCGATTTCTGCGACACTCGACGTCTCTTAATAGCAAGCTGACACCTTCAGCCTGCATTCATTGCTGCTTGTGTCTTCTTCTTGCCATTCTAATTTAGACTTGCGTGGCATCTCCAAATTCGGATTTGATCACGTTTATTTTTTTTTTGTATTCTCTGTTGATTGTCGTGTTTCTGTTTGGTACGTGAAACAGGGGATGCGAATCTTCCCGCTGACAAAGTCCGGAGATGTATATCTCCGTATTGATCCACGTTCCATGACTTGACAACGATGAAGCAATTATCGGAAACAAAAGATCAATCTTGCCCGCGTTCCAACAAGCGAATATCCACCACCAGACAACAATCCTGGTTTTCGCGCCATGGAGAAGAAAGCAATTTCTGCCTCGGCATTAATCTCGGCGACCATGCTTCACTTATGTAATCTTTCGCCTTATCAGTGCAGGGGAGGGTTTCTCGAACATCCTATTTCATTTCGGGACCGCGATCTCGTCACATTTCAATTTTCTGCTCAAATTAAGACGTTCGCCTTTTATCTGTTTGTTGGTCTAAGGGCAGACGTGTATCAAGGATCGGGGTTTCAAAGGCTTAGAACTTAGACAGATCCAATAGCGTTAGCCTCGGCTTTCTCCCCGTCCTCCCTGTCGCCATCGTCCTCCCTGTCGCCTTATTAAAGTTCTATCAGGACAGTGTTCTTCAGAGCCCGGTGTTTGAGGATGACGGATCTGAGTCATTTATGGGAGAGTCCCAGCAGCATCCGTTTTTAGAACCGTGACCGCAACATCAATCCGTGTTCTCGTCTGGCAGAATGAGCAATGGGTTCACAGAACGTTTGTGTAGAAAACGACAGGATCGAGAGCCGCGAAACTCGCCGAGGTCTCGTATCTGTTCCAGTTAAACTCGCGCGCGAGCGGTTTTCAATGGGGGGATTTCGACGGCATCGATGAATAACGTCGAATCCGATTCCGGTCTGTCAAGACTGCCGTGACTGATGGCTATGTTGGAGGAGATGCTTCAGAACTCGGTACGGAAATGCAGCAACTTTTTGCAACTTAATTGTTCATATGTTAGCATTCGCTTAAATATAACGTAAATGAAGCATGCATGATTTTTTCTACCATGCTCCGAGGGTCAAAAACTTGATTTGGCAAACAAACAATTCTTTCACTCTTCCAGGAAAATGTATGGATCTGGGGCGTGGATATTCTTTGTGATCGTAGATTTGCCATTTTGAATCAATAATCTGAATCGTGTTTAATGGGTCGTTACCAATCTCAATTAATTTAGTCTTTGGACCATGTAGATGACTCAAATCAGGTTCAGTCAATTTCGATAATTTCAGAGAAAACAGTGAAAAGACTACATCAGGTCCAGGGTATCGTTTCTCGAAGCTCTCTTAGCCGCTAAGGGACCATAGCACTCTCTTTGCCGATAGCTAGTACATTGCTAAGAGAGTGCTATGGTGCCTTAGCGGCTAAGAGAGCTTCGAGAAATGATACCCAGTCCATTTCAAATGCCATAGCGTAAAAGTCTACATTCAATCCAATCTTTCAGAGAAAATCTATTGAAAAGTCTTCTACATTTCTCTCAAGTAGATACAGAAAAAGTACTATACTTAGTCAATTGAGCTTTGTAGTTATGGCCCATATTAATTTGACAATGTAATACCTGCCCCAATAAAAAACAATCCCAAAGAAATAATATTTTCCTAATAACTCATTCATTCATTGATTGCTGAAAGTATCCACTGTGTAAAGCTTCACATAATAACAAATTCACACTATTATCTTGACAACTGATTAAAACTGATATCGCTTCCATGTGTGGCAAATATCATACATAATTCATCCATCCCCCAGAAGCTATTGTCTCCCAGCGCTATGTAAATTCTGCTCATGACATAATGCAATGATGAAGCTGTCGCTATAACGTCCATGATGCAAGGTACACCAGAGAATAAAAGATCAGACTACGATATTTAGAATGTCAAAAGACGTAATGCGTGATGTCCTCGACAGACGATATTTTGTAAGAAGAATAATGCCGGCTTTTATCTACAACCGTTTGAGAAGACGTACAGGAGATCAATTCCAATGGGAAGGATCAGCAGGTCTTGCATTTTCATGTCCACACACACACGGTTGTATATGTTACAGTAAGATTGTGTAATCAGGGATTGCGTGAAATCCCTGAACTTTTTCGGGATTTTGTTAAATCACTGCGAGGGCGAGCACACAAATTCACTAATGTTTTATGTAATAATATCCACGGTTATGTACGGCAACTGACATTTTGAGGTATTTTCTTGTTATTTAAATCATGGGTTACTATTTGCCAGCCGGACTTTATATGCCCCCAAATCCATATAAAGTCTGCATATCGAAGCATACCTTGCATATCCACACACCCACAGATTTGTATATATCAGGCGACATTTTGAGGTCTTTCCTGTCGCGTTAAAGAGAATTATCTTTGTACGACGGAATATGTTTTTTGAGAAGTAGACAAATTCACTAACTCGCAGGGACATGTATTAATGTATTATGTGATAATATCCACGGTTATGTACGGCAACTGACATTTTGAGGTATTTTCTTGTTATATATAAGAGAATGTTCTTCATGTGAGTTGTCGAGTGTGGGTTAGACGATACCCGCAGTGGCATAATTTACTCATTTGTTGTTAAACTCTTGAAGCAGTTTCATAAGATGTCCGCAAATATATTTCCATATCAAATACATTATGATATAAATATGTTCTACTTTCAAACTTGGCATTTAAATTTGCTGTCATTATGGTGGTTGTGATATAAGATGATTCCACTGGTCTCGGCCAGTGGGGTTACCCCTTCGCCGAAGATGGTTCAACTAGCAATCCAGCATCTTGAGTTTGAATCCCAGGATTGACAATATTAAATTATACCTAGGTAATTTATTCAATTTATTCCACTGCAATATGTAAAACGTCTTAGTATGACTGCGTTATGTATGGACAAGACCACCAATATCGATAATACATGTTTTGGCATGCGTAATTAATTAACCTAGTAAAAACATAATTTTTGTTATGACATACATGTTTCATATTTATGTAGTACCTATATGTTTTTACAATACACCTAACGAAGAATCATAATTGCAAGTACTTTCACACACCTGTCCCAATTTGTACTAGAACGTAAAGAAATCTTTCAAACGCTTGAAGTAGGTCTCCAATAACATTTGGAGTGGTTCTCACAATATACATGTAAAAGCACTCAATCTCCATTGCTAACATCACCTATGTGTTTTGGTTTTAGTGGGAAAAAAGCCCAGTTCCTTGTTACACATGCCAACCGGTCTAGTTATACGTGCCTCCTAGTTAGACAAACTTCCTAGTTAAACACACATAAGTAATTTTACAACCCACAGTCGTGGAAGCACCTGTCGGCATCCACCAGAATCTGTTTTCGCAAGCAGAAGAAGGAAAATACCGTTTTACAGATCCAATTTTGCTTGTAACAATACAACTGGCCAGGGGCATATTCACAAAACATTCTTACAAACTTCTTATCTTCACAGTGTTCGAAATAAAGAAAATAATAAGAGGGTCATTCTCCATAGGCCCAATGTTAATAGTGGTAAAATCTGTAATTTTCAGGGGGTCGCATAGATACCTTTAACATTGCAGATTTTCAAATGACCCCCCGCACCCCATATTAATTCGAGCACTGTCTTATCTTAAGAACAGTTCGTAGCCATACTATAATAATTGTTAAGATTGTCGTAGGATTGTAAGAGCATTTCGAGACTAGGTCCCCTGCTGTGTGATGATTGAGTGAAGACAATGGGAGACCGCGGGCCAAGGCGCCAGTGGTAGGAATTGGACAGAGGAGTACGATAGTCTTAGCCGCTTACTGCTGTGATTAAAACATGCAAGTGAAGACAATGGGAGACCGTGGGCCAAGGCGCCAGTGGTAGAATTGGACAGAGGAGTACGATAGTCTTAGCAGCTTACTGCGGGGATTAAAACATGCAAGTGAAGACAATGGGAGACGCCTAGTCCACATGCACTGTATTTGCTTATATGTCAAATCCAGCTAGCTCTCTTGGGTTGTTTTCAACAAGTTTTTCTTTTGTGTTTAAGGCCCCTTGGAGATTGTCCTCATTATTTAAAGGAATGAATTTGCGTAGTATTTGCATGATTTATGAGATTGTGTCTTCTTTTTTTCCCTACTGTTTTCCCGAAAGGAATAAAATTGTGTAGTAATTCAAGAAAAAAGATTGAGTCTATTTTCCTATTATTTAAATACTTGATGTATTCATGTTTTTTACATTGAAATATGTGATTGTATGGCCATTAGAGTGAATATGTATCTAGTGGAATCCACCAAGGTTTTAATATGCTATGAATATGTACATATCATCTTTCTTCTTGTTCTGTTAATTCACCCAAAGGAAGCTATCTTAAGTTCACAGTTCATCATCGCATATGAGTAAAATATTTCTGCTGCAACGTAAAGCACAAATTCAGTCAATCAAATACTCGGTTGGTTCATATTTGAATAATTATCCATTGCACAACCTAACATGGACATTTACCAAGTACTGTTAATGCGATTTATTATTCTCTGTATCTGCGAACTAAATTACTTTAAAGGTATTCAAGTTTTGTCTTATCTTAACCCTCTGTATGCCATATTATTGAAAATCAGTGGCCCATTAATTAAGCCGGCCCCAATTGCTATCTAAGATGGAGAGGGTTAACCTAAAGGAACACCACTACAAGCCTAATGGCTTCTGAACCAAGTTCCCTGGGGTTATCCACACTATCCAGATAATCTTGGTTTTCAGTCGATAATTGGGATTTGCCAAATCTGTTTGAATAGGCTAGCAGACTTAATAAGCGCTTACCAAGCATCGTGGTCAATGTGTATTGGTGAAATATTCCCGCTGAGATGTAAAGCACTCATTCATTCATTCATTCATTCATGTATTCATTCATTCATTCATTTATTCATTCGTCTCAATAGTTGTATTAAGCCCAAATGAGCTCAAATATTGGTATATCTTATTTTTCAAGTAAGTGTTATTTCATGAATGTGCATGGGAATAACCAAGCGCGGTGGGGAAGTCGTTACTTATTAACCAGGGCCGATAATCTGCCACGTGGACGAGGCATCAATCAATGGAGATGGAGATGGTTATCATTAATGGTCATATAATAGTCAGAGCCGTTTAACCGACTACTTGTACAAACGCTTTGATCAATCAGGTGCACTGGCACGGTCCAACAGACTCGGGATGGACGTGCAAAGGTACTGAGGAAGTCCTTCACGGAAGTGGACGTCGGTGCTTGGTGTGACTGTACTTTTCTAACATGGATGGGGAAAAGATAAGGTGGAAGGAGAGAACTTGCCGAAAGATGTCGGATTCTCGAAAGATGTCAGATTCTCGGGATGTAAGCTGGTTTTAGCACATAATGGGGGGAAACAACATGTCGGTTCTGTGCCTGGAGTGATAAAGATGCCCAGGTGGTGTCTGTGGCCGTGTTTGACTTGCCAGCGTACAACATGTGTCCTATGAAACGGGTGCAAAACACGCAATGTTAATTTCTGCAGCAGCAATAAAATTACCTGGACCAATTTTCGTACAGACCTTGTAGTGCAGGAAATATGTTGTTACAATGACAACCATATCAAGATATGTGTTTTGACGATGACAACAATTTCAGGATATGTGCAGTATTTTGGCTACTATTTTTCGGCATCTTTTTCATGCTTCTTCTTTTTATAACTTTTTCGTTATTAAATCATATCTAGAAAAATAATTAAATGGTTAATTGTCGCAAATAGGTGAACGATACCAGCAGCGACATTAAACTCCATATTCAATCATGTGTTGTGGCAATGACAACCATGTCAGGAAATGTGCATATTAACCCTCTCCATGCTGGCGGCAACCAGAGATGCCTACAGTGCCTTATTCAGCAAGGAGAGGGTTACGGATATGTTTTGGTAGGAGAAATTATTGAGTTATTAATCCTGATCATAAATCAAAAAACTAAGACTAAGTTTTAATATTTATAGTCTAATAAGCTCTACTGGGCCATTTCGATCAACATTTTTAGACCAGTATTCCATATGCTCATCCAACTGACCAGTTTAGATACGACCAAAGTGCCGAGCAAGCTACAGAGCCTATGGTATTATTTATGATACCATCTTCTTCTAGCTATGCAAGGGACCGTGTTATGGCAAGGTGAAGGATTCATTGTGATGAACGCATTGAGAATGGCAGCCTGGAGTAAATTGCCCTCGGTTTGTGATGAGAGGCTTCATGTCGTGTCCGACACGCTGATTTAAACACGATCCTCATATACTTTTACCTTGAGATCCGTGAACAACATGTGTGCGTTTTCATGTACTCTTATGCAAATCCTGGTATCATATAATGTACTCATATGGTTATTCCCTGCCAGATTGTCAGATCTTGGACAAGGGAAATCCTAGTACCGTATACTGTACTCATATAGTTAATGCCTGCCAGATTGTCAGATCTTGGGACACAGCAAATCCTAGTACTGTATACTGTACTCATATTATAGTTAATGCCTGTCAAATTGTCAGATCTTGGACACAGCAAATCCTAGTACCGTATACTGTACTCATATGGTTATTGCCTGCCAGATTGTCAGATCTTGGACACAGCAAATCCTAGTACCATATACTGTACTTATACAGTTATTGCCTGCCAGATTGTCAGATCTTGGACACAGCAAATCCTAGTACCATATACTGTACTCATACAGTTATTGCCTGCCAGATTGTCAGATCTTGGACAAGGGAAAGAACATTGTTTTAATTGGATCGCCAGTCACCAGACAAAAGGAAATCCTCGGAACTGCCATCGGTTATTTTTAAAACTGATGTTTATGTCGTAAATATGTCCTGTTTTTGAAGCGATACAGGAAAAATATATCCCGTAGGTTATTGCTCCGAAAATAATTGCGTTGTTTGGCGTGATAGAAATCCAGGCATTGTAATTGGCTTTCAGTCCATCTGATAAGAGCCTTGGTAGAGCATGTTGTTCTGGGGCTATATGTCATGTCTCCTAAATCTAGGCTGGTCTCTCATCTAATGTGAGCCCAGTCAGGCCATAGCTCTTTGAGGTAAGAGTAGCTCTTGGAGGTAAAAGTAGCTCTTGGAGGTAAATAGTAGGTCTTGGAGGGAAGAGTAGCTCTTGGAGGTAAGAGCAGCTCTTGGAGGTAAAAGTAGCTCTTGGAGGTAAGAGCAGCTCTTGGAGGTAAGAGCAGCTCTTGGAGGTAAAAGTAGCTCTTGGAGGTATATGAACCACAGTCTCGTGTGATCACAATGTCTCAAAGGTATTTCTAATTGCTCTAGCTTCGTCAACTAAGAGAATTCCGAAGACCTAGAAACAAGTCTTTGAAATGATGCACTGCTGTCATTCAATATCGATGGCTTGGTTCGGTCTTCTTTGAGCCATGTATGAATTAATAGTGCATTAATTAGATCTCTGTCTTTGTCTTTGATTTGGTCTGTGGCTTTTCGATGGTTTTCGATTCATGTTGTTGCGCAATCTTCAAGGACGACCAACAGAAAACCGGTCAGCAATGGGGAAAGAATATATCGATCGCAAATATCTATAACAATGTATTACTTCATAACATTTCGCATTGATGTGCTTATGGATGGAGAAAAGCCTACAACAAATGTTAACACTCTCAAACTAGTGATCATACCTTGAAGAACCAATGCCAAT
>JAUTBZ010160210.1:0-11024 GCA_032361785.1 Lepetodrilus galriftensis | reverse complement strand
GGGGAGACGAAGGGATAGGAAGAGAGGGATGCTTATTTTTTTTCTCCAGAGGGATTATATCCCCTCGTTATAAGGCCATCCTTCTGACAGATGTGCAACATGCCCACATTACATGTGTAGATTTCACAGTAGACAGGTGATTGGGTCCATGGGCATGACTGCTGACAATACGGTACACATTGTTGTCCCACTCTTCTCCGGATCCATTGCACCGCTTCAGCCATTGAGTAAACACGTTGTCAGTCAAGCGTGGCAGTGCAAGAGGGCAGGGGCCTATGGGCGAGGGGGGGGGGGGAGGGAAGCAAGGGCTCGGGGAATAGGGTGCACATGGGGGACCATTTCACCAGCAATAAATCAATTTTTAGCTTCACTGCGGCAGATGGGCACAACTTAGTTTTTTTCCAAGCATGTAAATCAAATCTGGGATAATTTATCAGATCTGATTCCTCGCTACAGTTGAGACCTGTACATCTGCATCAGGAAAATACCAATCAGATTTTTTTTTTAGATTACAAATTCTATTTGTTGTAAACGTCGAATCATTAAATTTTCACCAAGCTAAATTACACAGAGTATAAAGAGCTGAATTGACCAGCGAATGCGAGCCACTCCTCTTAGTTAATTGTTTTACAGGACTAAAAAAAAAAGGGTTGGGCAGAGAAATCCCGGGGTTCTTTGTACTGACAGTAGTAATTAAGAACTAACCTAGCTGACCAGCGTAGTACAATGGCCGTATCACCGGGCAGTATACGGGCAGTTGGCTGGTGGAAGAGTGGACCGGTCATCTCAAAACTGGACCCACAACATCCAGTATATTCATACAACACTGTGAGACCATACCGCACCAGGTACCCTATGCACCATATCCCTACAGGGTTTAACTGTCATGTCGTTGCTCAATTATACAACATTTGACAGGTCTAGTGATTGGATACACAACCAATACACAACCGATACACAATCAAAGCAAACGTGATGTAGTGGCAAGCTGTTAACGAGCTCAGTGATGGCACAAGAATTAACAGAGATTTTTTGTTTTGTTTTATGGTTTAAACCAAATTCATTTGCATCCAAAGATACAAATTAAAATTGTTTCATAAGCCTTGTCAAAGGTTTCAATTAACCTTCTCCCTGCTGAATAAAATCAAACTGTTCTATTTCTGCACGTGATTGGGCAAGTTAAGTCGCCTTCAGGAGTGAGAGGGTTAAACAACTGGAAATGACTGCTATTTTTAATGAGGAAGTCTATATTGACAGACAATAATTTATTTACCCATTATCTTGTCAAACATTTATTAAAAAAGCTGTAGGGGAAAATTAGAAGGCATGGGAAGGGTGGTGGGAGGATATACCATTAGGAAGAACATCTAATTCAACAACCCAACCAACATAGCTGCACACAATCATAAAAGGCATTCCCCCCATATGGGGCAAATAGAACAGGATATAAACAAATCCTAAATCTGAGGTCATCACAGCGGTGGGTCAAAGGGTAAAGGTCGTGTGAGGTTTCACCAGCATCGATAGTGGAAGTTAACAAACAAATGATACCATATGCCAATTATTTCTTGTTCACGATCAATAACAACGGCGCTGATTAAAGAAGATACTTACATAAGCAGCTGATCGAGGGGAGTGTCAATGTACATCCGTTCTTGATACACGTTCCCAACATGGTTGGACTCCAATCGTATTAAATTTCATTTTGAGTATATATTTATCAGGTCATGTCTGACCCATGAACTCATGTTTCAAATTCACAGATAAATAAGTTGCCGATTTCTTTTCGTTTACTTAAGCTACATTACAGTCCAGAGCTGGTGACCCAGATAGTGTAGTATAAACAAGAAATGATAAGTATAGTAAGTATGGTAAGTAGGCAGGTAGTTAGTTGTGTTTTCTCATTATTGAGTAAATCCTACACCAAGTAAAGTCCCCAGAACATCAGATAAATCATTGCTGAAATAACTTTTGAAGGACAATAAATCTTCATCTATCTTGCCGTGACACTTTAGTAACATATGAATCAAACTTGTTCCTTAGGAAATGAACGTGACATTTTGACACCATGCCACAATGTTATTCTACTTTATTTTGTGTTTTTAAAAATAATAATTCAATGCTGACTACATCAGTGTCACTCATGCAAATACTGCTTTTCATACCCATGAATATATGAATACACATAAAATAAAAAAATCCAATATTAATAATTTATATATAGAAAATGTAAATGTTTCCAAAGAGTTCTAAATCATATAGCAGTAAAAAATAAAAAAGTGTCACAAAATTTAACAGATTGTGTTTAATATTAAATATTAAAAAAAAATATATTAAATTTAATTCATCTAGATATCAGACCCTTTCATGAACTAGAGAGTTTTAACATTAATAATAAAATGTAAACTTTCTCTGATTAAAATACTAACTCTAAACAGGTTTTGTGTTAACTTCAAATAAGCTGACAGGTATCAAACTGAGCCTGGCTTCTCAGGTAATGTTACAGGTATGTTACAGGCATGTTACAGGTAAGGTTACAAAATGTATGTGATCTGTAATCGCCTTCCACCGACTACATACATCTATCCAGTGACCACTCCCTTCAATCAATGACGACAAGTTATCGACCGGTGCCATTGTTGGAAATAAAATCTCAAACAACAAGTGAAAATAATATTCTGATAACAAAAAACAGATGTCCTTTCTCATGTACAGGTAGAACGTGTTTGAAGATTATTGAATTTCTGTAGGTTAGCCATGAAACTCGTAAACAAAATTCAAGTATATGGGGGTGACAATGAATGTTGAATTTTTATGACAAGAACCGTGGTAAACATGTCAAAAGGCTATTAACATAGTTTCTAACCAATCAAAATAAAGTGAATTTCATCAAAGTACTTATTCTATAGTGAAGTCAACAAAGTATTTCAAAAGCCATTCAAAAACTGATAAACATAACCTTGAACATGTTGTAGTAAGAAAGAAAAAACAATTTGAAAACTGCAAAACAAGACCACATTTCAAAAGTTTAACCTGAGATTTGTTCAAGTTGCATCACCCACCATTGCTATTACAGAAGATTAAAAAAATAATCAATATGATACTTTCACAACTACATTTTATGTTCATCATATAGTTTACATCATCAATCAAAATATTAAATTACATGTGAAGAAAACTACGATCAAATGGCGCTCATTATTTTACGAGAGTTCAATGTTATGCAAGCTCTTAAAATTTAGTGGGCGTGGCAGAAATCTTCCGTTTTCAAAGTCCAAAAGTTGAGAGAAAACTTCAAAGTAGTTGATTAAAACATACAGATACATAACAACAATGTAATGAACTTGTAATGAATGATAACGGTAAATATAATGGGTCCGGCGATACAATGTTGCAGTAAATTACAACATATTACTCAATCGAAACAACAAAGTACAACAATGTTGCAACGCATGGAAGAAGTTTGATAAATCTCATATCGCACGCCTCGCCCTGGCAAAACTCTTCTAAAACTTGCCCCATGACCCATAAAAAAAAAATATCCAACTAGCCAAGCCAACAGTGGGGCCCCAGATCAAGTGACCGCTAGCTCGTACACTAAATACGTACATACCTACTCCACTCTGCAGCGTACATATCCGTGCAAGCACATGGGATTAATCGACACAAACTCCAAAAAGATCATACTTCGTGACCTAAATCTGAGAGATACTTGCAAAAGCAAGCCCTACGTTCCGAGCTGACCTGACCCGGACGACTATCCACAACTGGCCACTCATAACTCGGGACGGCAAAAAAAAAAAATCGAATAAAAAATCTTCAATAACTAACCTTGGTTGAGTAGAAACTCAGCTATGCGCCCTTCAATAAGTTGAAAATATTCACATCCCTGCCTCTCTGGTGTCTCAAAATGTCACTCGAAGATGAATATATTTCATAGTCAGTGTGTTGAAGATCTTATAAAACAAAATGGCTTCCATAATTCTATGCTGACGTTTGGCTAATATCATCATAATTGCGTTGTACTCAAGGGCAAATTGAGAGCTGAATTAAAATTTTAAAACGGGCTACACTACGGACAATGAAGTACGATTTTCTCGATACATTATATGGAAAACATATATGATTTGATCAGATATGGTCAGAACATAGCATAACAATCCTATCGGTACCCTTTTTGATAAAAAATACCATTCATCGATGCGTTAATTCTAGTTGAAATTACGGAAAGACGTACCTTCTTGGACGGCCCCTTTCAAGTTCTCGCCATCTTGTCTTCATACCCAGAATTCCGTTGCCAAAATGGCGGAAATAGAAAACACGCGTTGGTAAGAAGTACTGAAACTGACTGCTTCTTTCCGTAAATGATAACTATGCATTGCCAGTGTATCGGTTCTGGGTGGAGCTAATTCAAGCATGCAGCTTCGTACTCTGTCATGCACATTATCAATGCTCAATAGATAAATCTAACTGTCCGGCGAACCAGTTGAATCGGATCAGCTGCGGACTGTCCCAACCAATCGCCCTCTCTCCTGACGAGCTATGAATGAAATGATCTCGTGCTGATAGTCATAAACAGAATTTGACGAATTATTTTAATAAGTTTCGAATCGATAGCCGTACATTGTAATATAAAATTTAATGAGGCAAAAGCCGATAATACCCTCAGGTGACTTGAAGCGTTGTTGACATTAGTTAGCAGGGGCTGGTTGGTTGGCGAGTTTAGCAGTGGGCTGGTCTGTTTACACCTCGAAAACCTCTTTGTTTCAAACAACAGACTTAATTAGCAGGTCTGTCTACCACCTGTCCAAATGGCTATTATATGCACGGTTACGTAATGTGTGTCTTTAGAGGAATTAATTAGCTTAGCTGTTTCTCTTCACGAAATATCCAAATGAACTATAGATGGTGTGACAACTAGTTGATTACACTCAATTTTACAGGAATTCTGAAAATATGGCATTGGTCTTTGTGGAGAGTATATTTGTTTTGAAATAAAACATTTTCGACGTATATACCCAGAGGGCATAAAACTGTTATTTATCAGTTATATTGCCATACTCGCATGGAACATATGGTTATTTTAGCGATAACTATCGATGTTGCTAGTACATATGATAAGTGGTTTTAACATGTCGATTATTTAGGTAGTTGCAGGTCGTGTGTTGAGATAACTAACAGGCTGATTGTATAACACGTCTCATTTCAAATAGACTGATTTCCTTTGATATTACCTGGTCTTTGGGTAATCAATGTATTACCAAATATGTTTTGTGATTGGCTATTTGATTGTATAGTTTAACTCAGATTTACTGCTAGATGAATACAGATATTACCAAATACTAATATTATAATATCGCAATGCTTTGCATAAGGTACACAATGATCTTGATAATGTTTTCATTTCACCAATCAATTTGTCAGTTTTCTAAATTTATTTACAATGTATGTGTGTGCAATTTAGGTAACATGTTATGTGCTGCTATGGTTACAAAGTTAGGTTTCCGACATTGAGACATACATTACTTATAGTATACGCTGACTACTAATTATCCCCTGATTATTTGATCCTTCATGTGGATCAGTATATCCATGAATCAGTACTTTGTCTATGTCCACACACCTCCTTAATAAACTATTAGATAATATTTGTTTCTTTGACTGTGGAGATGTAGACCTGTTTTGATAGGCATTCATGTACATATTTACCAATTCTGGTGTGATCTTTCGGTTGTTGACATACTGCATTATCCAATAGTCTTCCTCCCCACCCCCTTGTTTTAATGAGTACATGCTATGGAGCAGCTCAGACCCAAACTGATGAACCAGGAGTTATCTCCCTTTGGTCTTCTCGCACAGGATCAACATCAATATTGTTTTCAATTGCTTTCTGTTTGTTATTTCTAACTTATTGTGATGGCGTGAGGGATAGTAAATCTCATAAATACTATTCCATCTACCTTTTGTGTATGAAGTATCTATATGACAGGGTGAACATTAATTTATGTGGTATATTTTCTTAAATTTGATTATACAATGTAGCTAGAGTCTATTATAACAAAAATAACAAAACTCGAGTATGGAAATGGCATCTGTTTAGTAACCAGTTGGTAAACCAGTTGTGCATTATTTGTTGGGTGGATTTATGTTATTTTTATACAAAGGAAGTAATAATAATACCTATTGAAATTAAATTTAAATTGGCTTATGTTTGGAGACATTGCACTTTTTAGTATCCTAGTTGTTGCTAGTCAATAGGAAATTAATGTGTTTACACTTTCAAGTTAATCAGCATTATACAAATATTATATTCCAGAGTGTAATTTGATGCAAGAAAAATGTGTGACGAAATCCCTTGAGAAGTTCTGAAGTTTCAGGTGAGATTTTGTGATAGTAACCAACACAAAGTTGTATTTATTTCTAATATTTCTCAAATTACTTCCTCGTAATTTGTTCCTTAATTAGTTACTGATTAATTAATGGCTAATAATATTAAATAGTATCACTGACAATACTAAATTTAGCTTCTTTCATTGGTTTGAGTGATATATATGAAGTTTGTGACCCAAACAATTGAATGAGATTGAGATTGCGAGATTGTTTATGACTATGTCATGAGATTGTTTGTTCTTGTTTGTGAGATATATAGGTTTTTGTACAGATTGAGATTCTACTTATTAGGGTCAAATTACGTTGTAATTCTACATACTAAATCCTGTATTTTACATGTACTTTAAAAAAACCTCTTAATACACAAGTTGATGAACATTTGAATTCAATTATCCCATGTAGATAACATTAATATTCTATATATTTTATGAGTTAAAGTTTGATAAATGTCATGTTGCCATGACATGACATCAACATGTGACCCTCGTAACAATGCCGTCACTTGATGTCTAGTGTTTACAATAATGTCAATGACATTAATGATTTAAAGTCCACATTTCCATTTGAATATTGACACAACATAATTAAAAAAATATATAGTAAGTAATAGCTACGGTACTTATAATGCACCAAATCTCCCCAATAAGGCATGCTCTAAGTGCCACATTATTATCCCCAGTCAATGGATCAGTGTACACTCAGTGTTCCTTCTCAACTCCCTGGGGAGTATACAACCCAAGCTGCCAAGAAGAGGAGGATACAGGAGGATGACGACGAAGAAGAAAACGACGACGACGACGACGATACATACTTTAAAACAAGAAACCAAAAGATAAAAACAGATTGCTTGAAAACATAAAGGAGCCAATTATGAATACAAACCAACAACCACCACAACCAAAAAATCATTTATATATAATTTAGAACTGGGCGCCGTGTTCATACAAGCCGGACTGTCTTTGCAATCACTTTGCATATAAACTATAAAAGTATACAATGTTTAAATCAAATAAGAAAACAAAATATATAATAACAATAACCCACATTACCAGAGCTTACATATTATTCTTTCCCGAGTGAGATTAATGCAGTGAGTCACGAGCTATAGCGAGTAACTTACAATATTAATTTCAAGAGGGTTATTGTTTTTATGCAACATGGTCAAACTTAAAGAAAGCATACTAAAGTATCACACTTTAGTATATTTCTAGAGAAGCGGGAATTCCAGAAATTCGAAATCGTGTAAGAAGACAGAGCAATAAATGCAAATTACAGATGAAATCTTTCTTCCGCAAGCACAATAAAGACCATTGAAAATACAACAGTCAACATTATATAATATATAATGCGTTCATTATTTAATATAATAGGATAATTTTTATGTCTACAGTCCCGATGCAATGCTATAACTTAACTGACGCTAATTAATACGTAACGAAGGACAAATACTGCACACGGCAAAACATCAAAAGAAGTTATATTGATCAGATGATGGAATCAATACGTGCTGCAGTGGAAAGTTAAAGTAGTTCCGGTAGCCAGTCAACCAATGAACATGCTTTTATGTTAGCTAGCCAATCGCGTCAACTGTTTCAAAAGAGAAAACCCTATCTCCAACAACGTATGTTGCATTAAACTCAAAAGACTGCTTGTACTTCCCTAACTCAGCTTCGCCGTCTCCAATCTCGGACAGATATAGACTCCCTGAAGGCTGTCGTCAATTAATCCCTTGTATTAGAAAACAATAATCGCTTTCATTATATGTTCATTATGATTGAGCATCATTTGACATACCAGTAGCGAAAATTTATTCTAATATAATGTTAATGGCGTTTTGCAAGACATCCACACTATCTTGTGGTTTGGTATCACTTCGTGGGCATTGTAAGCTTATTTATTGACGTGAGGGTGAGTGGTTTGGGTAGACGTTGTCACGGGTAACTGTTTCACGAACCTCTGAATATCTACTACGAGGCCACAAACATTAATTATCGTAGTGGATCTCTTGTACATGGCGATCGGATATTTACGAGAACACTATGATCTCTGACTGTCACAGTGAGAGCTTCAAGAAACGATACCCAGCAACCCAGACGTCTAGATATACGCCATTTCACTTTGCTACACCAAAGCTGCGTTATGGAGATGAAACATTGTGTCAAGGATAAACACATTTCCCTACTGCTTCAAGCAATGTAATGCTAGCCACGCAATATCAGTAAATTCCAGTATGATCGATGTACATGTAGTTCCCCCCCAAAAATGTCATGTAAAAGAGAAATAAAATTAAAGCCAAATATCAGGTTTAAATCATTCGTTTCTCATATGTTCATTATGAGTTCCCATGCTGCGAATGTCAAGCGGCTGTTAGTGCTAGCTTACGGAATATCCTGTCGCAGAACATGGTTATCCACTTTATTAACTGCATGACTCCAAATCGACACGTATTTTCGTTACCAATTTAATGCCGAGCGCCAAGCAGGGGAACAACAACTCGTATGAGGCGGCATGTATTCGTTGTTATGTAACACACACGAATGTACTCAGTCGTCAGTAACTCCCATGTAAGCCTATATGTATAATACTAGTATTGCGATCGGTTGACCAAGACCAAGACACGATTGCCTGATCAGCCGATCGCAATACTAATACCATATACCATGCATATACATACACAATGCCATATTGTATTTACGATCCATTATTCTTCTTACGATATTTTGTGTGTGCATCTTTCAAATTTAATGAGCTTTTCACGAATAAAAGTGGCTTCAAATTGCATACGAAATATAATACTAAACCCGTGTCCGTTAGATACTCTCGAAACGTTCTTACGATCGTACGACAATCTTAAACATTCGCTAAGAGCTAAGAAAATGTTACGCACGTTCATAGGCTAAGAAGGTCGTAAGAACGTTTCAAGAATATTGGCCCGATTCTCGAAACTTCTTAGCTAAGAACTTCTCAGTGAGAAAATATCTCTTTAACAATTAACATTAGCAGAAAACCAGTTATAGGCAAATGCTTATTATTTACGAACTTCTTAGGATTTACGAAGTTTCGAGCATACGGGCCACGACCTTTACCATACAACTCGTTGCTTTCGCTCGTTAGATACGAATTGAATACAACTGGTTGTAAGATAAATGCGCTATCGAACAGACACTTGTAATATTCTCTATAGAGACAGTACATCTTTTTCAAAACACGCCATGAACACTAATCTAATAAAAACTATTGGCTGATAATAATTTAAAGTGATGACTGTACAATTTATAATTTATGACAAAGACCAATGCAAGCATGGTATTTTGATGGTTATTTTAAGAAGAGTTGAAAAATAATCTAGACATTACACCAGACAATAGTCCTACATTGGGTTGACACGAAGTCCACAATATTTATCCGTGCTCCTCACATTCATTCACAAATAATCCCACTGTCAGGCGCTATGTGCATCATAAATTAAAAGTAGGCCTAAACTTGCCTCGTAAGATATAAGATATGATAAGATAAGTCTTTATTTTAAAAAGCTCACGTGATAGTTATCATAGTACGTACGTCATCGTACCTTATTCGTGCAATGTATTCATTACTATAAACAAAATAGTCAATATTTTAGTCGAAGAAAGTAAACTATCTGAATAATTGTTTAATGTTACTACGCGATACAATTTATTATAATTGAAAATAATGGGACGAAAAAACACATTTTCCGTGTAAATTTGATGTTTTGATTGTAAATGGCTGGCTTGGACATTACACTAGATCGATGGGGACGCGGGACGCTATATACTCCAATCAGATTACTTAGGTTCCGTAGCCTCACCAAGCACGTTTATGGTCGAAAACTATCATAGCATTGATGGAAGAAAGTGAAATCGTATACCAACATATTTTGACAAAGCTCCGCAAAATGTTAATAACCATTTACCAATTTAAACTGTACTGGTTATACGGGCCTATTATCGTCCATAGCACTCTCTTAGCAGTGTATTAGCTATCCGGTAAAGAGAGCGCTCTCTTAGTGGATAAGAGAGCTTCGAGAAACGATACCCAGACCTAATATCGCCTACCCCCCGCTGTAGCGCTTCCGCGTTCGTGATTGATTTGAATTATGGCATATTTTAAATACAGAACACTTACTAATTACCAATAGATGATAATTTGACCAATAATTGCATTTTATTTTAGTTTCAAAATTTGCAAGTCGGTTGTTTATATTTGTTCGTCATTCATAATGTCCTTTCATGTAGTTATGGCGTAGCACAATTTCCATCAATACAACATTTTATGTGTTTTACACGATGTACAAAAATATCGCTCTATTAGTTTGTCATTGAGATCGCTTTAAAATGTCAAATATACATCATTAGGCAAATCCAACGGTTTATTTTTATAATACGTGATTAAACTTTTTACATCCATGCATGCATTAGGTATGGTTTACACATTAGTAAATACCAATTTAAAATTAAATGATTTCACCAGAAGATTACGCACCCCGTCCTGTGTTATGGGGGGCGATAATAGATCCTGCCAGTGGTATAAAAAGGTCTATTTTCACCCTGTTTTCTGCCGTCGCTCGCGCTATAACCGAAGTGGCGCAGATAACTTTGAATATACCATAAGGT
>JAUTBZ010160199.1:0-11024 GCA_032361785.1 Lepetodrilus galriftensis | reverse complement strand
ATTACGAAACTTTCTGAGCACAAAAACGTACTCAGACTATGACGTCACATGACGTTTTATGAACAAAATTCTGAGTTTAGTACGAAATCGTACTCAGAAAAGTTTCGTAATCTCGGGGCCTGGCCTGCGGTTAATTGTTGTTAGTCCGGTTAGTTAGTTAGTCTGGGCCTAAATAGAGATTTACGTCAATGTTTGCTATATACAGTAAAAGCAAGGCGCATGCCCTGATTTAGGCCAAGACTACTAAGTGTCATTTCTTAGAAAATGTTCCAAACTTATAAAATATGTAAATAAATAATTCACAGACAGTATATCGCCAACTATTAATCACGGAGCAAATCTTTGAATTGAAAGTAGTGTGCATGACTGCATGTTCACATATACACGTAAAACTATTTTTCAAATGACAAATACATTAACCGCTTGCATATCGAGCATTCATTACCACATGTAAATTATGCATGGAAATTCGTCATAAAATAATACGCTGATAAATTTCAATTGAAATGTTCAAGCTTTTCTGAAATACCAATAACAAAAATCCATTAACAACAGGAAGCCATTCATTAAGAGATCAACACATCGACATTCAATTTTAAAGATAGGCTTGTGCTGATAAATTTCACCAGACGTATTAATTCTGATAATAAGCTTCTTTGAAAATAACAATCCATTAAAACCGTTGGTGTTTAATGACATTCCCACCTGGTTAACCACGATAACCTCCCGGACATTATGCAATAGGAACCGTTTATCTCCTAAAAGGCCACCACCTTAACAACTTTCCTTATAACAATATTTCGTTGATCAATTTAAACTGGAATGTTATTTACAATAAAAACAAAACATTAAATAATCCACTAAAACCTTCATTAAAAAACATTACCATACCAGCACTCCTTAAGATTTTATGATAAAGTCAAACTGAAATGTTGTTTACAATAATAAACAATATAAACAATCCATTGTATATCAGCATGCATTACAAAAACGACCATAACAGCGTTCCTTCTTAAGAGATTTACAGATAAATTCAAATTGAATTTCTGTATACAATAATATAAAGAATCCATTATTTGGTACAAGTACAGTGTATGTGCATTAAAAGAACTACAGCATTCTTTCTAAAAGGATTTACTGATAAATTCAAATTGAATTTCTGTTTACAATAATAAACAATATAAAAAAGTCGCTGTCTATTCACACAAGACTGAATTCAACCTGCGGCATGGTATGTGAATACCTTGTAGGCTTAACGTGTACCCGTGTCATCAAATTGATTGAACAAGTCGTAAATGAAATCCTTGTATTGTACTGTGTATGAACGGTCTTCGTACTGTATTACGACCTGACACAGGACTTGACGACCTGACACAGGACTTGACGTGTCCCCACAGTTGGCAGCACATAATATTTCCTGTCAACAAATGAAGCGCATTCTTCCAACAATAAATGCTCCCTTTGCAGGGCGTCAGTATAATCGCATGCCCTGTGGTAAAGAGAGTTCTCTCTATTGAACACCAGTCTACTGAACATAATGTAGACACTCTAGATGCACTGCCTAGAATATATTATATTTCTATTCTATTATATATACAGTAGACCTCGCATATAACGGACTCAGTGGGACCTGCTATTTCTATCCGTTATCGCATTAATTTCGTGATTTACAGTACTAGTCGCATGCTATGCTCTCCCTGCTGAATTAGGAACCGAAACTGCTCTCTCTGGCATCTCCGGTTGCCTACAGCATGGAGAGAGTTAAAATGAATAACCATATATATTAGATATAGTCCTACCATGCGTGGGCACTGTCGTTTTACTTTGTCATGTAGATTTCAATTTCTCTTTATACACATTATACAGCAAGTTTACGACACAAATGTGACGAGCCGGATTTATGGCGGCCATGTTGATGAAGGGTTGAACTAGTGAAAATGTCTGTAGCATAGGCGTACATTTACATAACAATACGATATTACCATGCATAACACAAGCTCGCATAACGTACCACAATAATACATAATAATGTACTAGCTGCTAAAAGGATTCGATACGACATATTCGCCCAGTTTCCGTCGTTCATAAGATACTGTACTGGCTGTTCTGCAGGTGCATGCTGTCAAAGAGCAAACGGTGTTGTCATGCGTAGATGTGATGTCACCTGCCATGCATACTGGTGTCCGGTAAGCCACGTGACCAGGCACACTATGATGCTCATCACAGCGAATGTACACGGGAAACAATAGGCTAGCTACAAGTATACACACTAGTTTTTCATGACAAATTCGGGTCCTTTTATATTCACTATTAATCTAAAGAACCGTGTTTATAATAATTTATTATACGCTAATATCTTACTTCAATGTTATTGTAAATACTAGTAATATAAAATGGATGCTATTTAAATGGTGTCAAATATCAGCTACTTGAAGGAAAACAAAATAGAATAATATATTTAAGAAATGAATGTTGAGTCATTAGAATTCAAATCCATGATCAATGATGCGCCAAGATACGTACATAATTTGCGCTATTTAATAACAATGATGATGATGCTGATGATGGTGGTGGTGGTGATGATGATGATGATGATGATGACGATGATGATAATGATGATGATGATGATGATGATGATAATAATATGCTGTGGATCGCCTGTGATAACTTTATAAATTGGGATTTAAAAGAGAGCCACTTTCAAGATTCTTTCACATATCAAGGCATATCTCGGGCAGGAGCAAGCCCTCAAGATCCGTAGCGTTGAATGTTGCAGCCCTTCCGAAAGTTGACGTTCACGAACATTAATGCCTTTGTCTCCGAAGTCCAACGTTCTACCATTGCGCTAACACCCTCATCCTCATATTATTATTGTTGTTGTTGTTGTTATTGTTGTTGTTGTCTGTTGTCGTCATTGTTTTTGTTGTTATCGACAAGCCGTGATATAAGTGATATAATCGTGAAAGCGTGTCTAAACCCCAATTTTATTTTATTTTTTAGGGGAACGAAAATCTCAACCCGTCCATCAAGTTAATCGACTCCTATTGATTTCACTTCAGTATACAATGAATACTCCCTCATTGAACACTCTCGATTAATGACCCCTCCCTCATTGAACACTCTCGATTAATGACCTCCACATATGTGTAATATATATCTATAGTGCCCTGTCGATGTCAGGTGTCAATCACTCAATCTCTATTCAAAGCATGTACGTGTCGAATCTACGTCACCCCCTAAGATAAGACGTTTTTCATAGCTTATAAACTGAACACGGAGTTGATAATACTCTGGAAATCTACGATATCTACTAAAATGTGATCCCTGGAAGATTTATTTGCAGTGTTACAAGCTTCTTAAGAGGCAATTTCGGCTCTCAAACCGTGACAAACGTCAAGGATTTAAGCCAGTTAGTGCTCGTTCAACTCGTAAATTTACAAATAGTTTCTAATCATGTAAATACAAATACGTGCGAATATTTAATTGCTTATGGCTTTTCATCTTTTATTAGTAGTACTTTGCTTGTTAAGCTATGTCAATGACTGTATAGAAGTTTAACTACTATTCATGAAGTAATCATTAATACTAATTACATACATATACCCTCATGAACATGGGATACATGAATATTTAGTTTTTTTAAAGGAAACCATAACTGATGCTTTAGCGATTCCTGGTGGACGAATATTGACACGACCTAAAATCGTTATTATCATCTAGCAGAAAAGCACGTGAGTTTTTATCTGATTGGGATAATTTATTGCCATCGAGAAACGATGCTTACAACATTCTAACTTATGAGTTTCCAATTGTTTAACATACTAGTACGTTACGTAGAAATGAAATTGACCTTTATAAGCTGGTAATCCTAGTACATGGTTAGTAGTTTCCACTCGCCCTGCGGTCCGATCCATTTCTCCTATGCATAAAGTGTAGACCTATCATGTTTTCTTATTTATATTAGTATTCGGGCGAGTACGTTTGAAAGTTAAGTTCTAACCCTACTATTGTAGTCAGATTAGTGTATGTTATTATCACATCTCTTGAACAAATATCACTGTAGACACACCTATCTAATGAACATCACAAATCAAATACGCTAACGTTAAATATGACCTCTGCTAAAGGGACGGTTATCGGATACTGATATCATGAAGTGATACAGGCATTTATCTGAGATATATTTTATTCCTAGTCATCTAAACAGACATAACTAAAAGAGGCACTAATTTCATATTCCTTTGTATTTGAACGGCCAACGCTGTAGATGAGAGATTCGATGATTTAGAATACCCAATCAGAATAAATCGTAAATCGTCCTTTATGAAGACATTTGGTCGGACCGAGTTACGTTTCACAAGTTCTTGTCTGTATTATAATGTGTCATAACTACGTCAAAGGTCATAGGTTATTAGGCGTGTCGTTGTATACCGGGTAGATTCATTAACGTTCATATACATACATGGCTCAGGTATTCATTCATACAAGTGTATGTAGCGACGAAAGTCTACGTGTGAAGTTGAATTCGAAGGCAGTTTGTTTGCTAACGTATCCTACATTGACGCATGTTCGTAGCCTAGAAATACAGCGTCACAATAATTGATCGACGAACGCTTTGAAACGTAGCCAGTACGTCATTGTCAATCTAATCGTTGGCCATCGAAGTATTGCAATTTGCTTGTTAACTTTAGGAAACTTTGATCAACGAATGATTATATACAATGAATCATTGCAATAGGTGATATACAATCATCGAATTATTGCAATAATTAATATACCTAATCATTGTACACCTAACCATTGCAATAAGTCTACACATAATCATTACCAAATGATTGCAATTTACCCCTTAATAATTGACAACCGAATCATTGCAAGATACGTTAACACCAGTCCTAATCATTGGCTGTCAGAGCTTTCCAATCGTCCACCTAATCACTGCAAGCATTGTCTTCTACCTAATCATTGACCATCTGATTACTGCAATAAGTGTCTACCTAATCATTGACCATCTGATTACTGCAATAAGTTTATACCTATTAGTCAGTTGTAATCTAATTATAATGGCAGGTATCCAACGAATCCGTTACGATTATTGACAACTGAAGCAGTAAGTTTGACAATGTATTGATAATATAGAACTGACATATGACACAGCACCATGATGTGTGTCATATAACCCACAGTAGACATGTTCTCCAAATCGCTAGCGGTAAGACAAGGGTGTATTTTCCTTCCCTAATTGTTTATTAGGGACACGAAAGAAGGAAGCACTTTGATTTCTATCTACAGGCAGATAAACACACGTACATATTTGTCTTTCAGATTCCTATTTGCCAATGGCCTATGCTATTTTTCGAGATTACACGTAACCAGATGTACGAATAGCTCCGACATCAGACAAATAGCGACTTGCGAGTGTATAGTGTATACGCTCGAGGTATGTACACGTGTACACACCCAATTAAGTGATCATGCGTACGACCGGGTTAGCCAAGCCTCTTGAGTTTTCTTTCTTCTCGTTTGTCCCCCAGCACGTCCTCCTTCCCAGTCCGTCTTCTTATCTTGGCAACGTCTCCCCTTAGATGCATGTTGCTTAGCTACATAGAAGCGCTTCTCTAATCATGTCATCGATTATCGAACATAACGATCCACAATTGACATAAATCAGTTAGTGTGGTAATGCATTTGAATGGGAAGAAAATTCCTGATCAAACAAGATGCCATACAATGGTGTTTGTACTAACATGCATTTTCAGCGGTTCTCAATCGTTGGTAATTTAGCATAGCTTTTATCATGACAATGTCATCCGAAATTAAATGTCAACTGATGTATTAATTATAAGCACAAGGTGCATGCTTCTAATGTGGCACTGGAATTGGAACAGACAGAATCACACTTTAATAGACAAACAGTTAGCTTCCATAGTTCACTGTTTACCGCTTGACCGTGCGCATCATATCCGAGACTTTAAAAGTTAGTCACATGGGACAACGTCTCTTATCGCTAACAACAGAACACATAATATCGATCAATGCCGCACATCATATAGCATGGATACACGGGTGTAAAGCACATCGATGACGACAAACAAGACAATACAGAAGCGTCAAACGTGACAAGAAGCTCGTTTAAAATCAAGATCATTTTTCACTTGGCGTGAAATTACTTAAACACACGGTTCAAACGTCATCGTTTAACACTACCCACAAAAGAATCAACATTTTAATAGCCTTTATTTTTTCGAGAGAACCTGTTCAAATTCCAAGACGAGTTTCCTGTCTTGATGAAGTCGTTGTGGAACCATTGGCCAGACAACGTAAATTGAGGCTTTTAACGAGGTTATGCCAGACATATGAGTGACCGCTGACAGTGTCTGTAACTTCCTGATCCTGAACTATGGATGATAACGGAATTCTATTATAACTCGGAACAAACTGGACACATCATAAACCACTTCCAACCTGTAAGATGTTGGAACCGGAAGAAGGGTAAGATCCAAATTTTCTTGGCACCAAGGTCTTTCTTTAGAACGAATATTTACCGCTCCATATTAACTGCTTAATGCCCTATTCTCTCTCCCTGGTATCTCAGGAATGTGTATGTAAATCAAATAAGTATTAACGGGAGTTAATGCAAGTATTAAACATGCGCCCTTTAGTATACAAATAATCATAATTAGCCTGTTCTAGCTCCATTATATTTAATAGACATTCCAATACATTTTAGTGGCATTTCCATCGGTATGTGTATACATTGCGAACAGTAAACCATCAATGGTGTCTTCACAGGTAGGTAATATCGAAACCTTCAAATAACCTTTAGCGATGATGCATTGTACAGCAAATAGGGTAGGTCTTGCAAATAATTCCGTGAAAACCTATCTACAATATCCTTGACAATGTAAAGTAGTATACCATATTCCCGACGAAGAATCTAAAGCGATGAAACTCTAGATAAGAACCATAGTATAGCATCTGTGAGAACACGTTCCATTATTTCCAATAGTAAAAGTTGACATTAGCAAAAGTAGTTTTTGGGGTAGTTCTACCATTACCTTTGATCATAAGGACTTTTCGTACAGGTGTATTCTGCCAAATGTAACAGCTTCGTTTTTACATACACATGTATCGATATTTCATACAGGTATATGTTGTATGTATTTATGTCATTTTAAAATAATTTTATTTCATAATGTTAAAGGTATGTGTAAGTAATTTTATCAGTGTCGTATATTGGTCTCTAATGTCAGGGTGATGTTGGTATTTATACATCTGTTTTAGGATTGTAGGCATTGTAATTTTATTCATCACAATATCCCTAAATAAACTATTATATCATTTTCCATCCCCCTGCTATTGTCGCTCTCTCTCTCTCTCTCTCTCTCTCTCTCTCTCTCAAGTACTGCTAGTCTTACGCAGGTTGCGCCCATATGTATGACACTACTCCGTATAAGAACAGTATGGGGATTCACAATATTTATATTTCATTTGTATATGTGTACTGGCATGATATGTTGTTGGCTATGAATGGTTGCTATATCTAATAAATGTAATTTAGGTTAGTTGGTTAAATATTCTCTGTATTGGATACCGTGTGTTTAATATTGTGTAGGTAGTCACAGTCGAATTCACATTGTTTGAATTATTCATCTAATTCCAGTAGCGAGCATAAAACATAATGGGAATCTATATATTATTAACCTAGTGATACACTAGTAAATGGTGATCCACAATGCATGACAAGAAAGCAAATTGAATGAATGGGTAGATAAATACTAGAACTCGCCTAACTATCCGCACATACATTGGTGCCCTTATGAAGTATCCAGTATTCACTGAGTACATTTGAATGGATTATTAGAGGCTATACAGTATACATATATTATTATTAGTAGTATTGTTCTCTATCGCTCACTTTTTCTTCTCAGTCTACAGTTCTTCTCTTTGCGCGCGCTTTCTCTCTCTCTCTCTCTCTCTCTCTCTCTCTCTCTCTCTCTCTCTCTCTCTCTCTCTCTCTCTCTCTCTCTCTCTCTTTTCCTTCCCATGTTCTTTCCATAACCAGAACAGGCCAACATGTTTCAATGTAAATATTACCATTTATCTAAACATTAATGTCAGTTTCTTATTCGGCACAATACAATTACTAATAGTATAATTACTAATAGTATTTAGAAAAAACCCATTGATTTCTCGAGAAGAAAAAAAAATGTTTTAAATATTTGTCCATTTCCAATGATCACCGTGTATACTTATTATATAACAACATACTAAATCTACCTCGGGCATGTTCCTAGGGAAGCAGTATGCCTATGTGTGCTCCGTGTCAACAGTAACGCAATAAGAAATCTTGACTTCCACTCGAGAAAGTCATAACAGGTGAAATGGAAGGGTGTTGGTCAGTTATGTATCAGCATTGACCCTTGACCCTTGTGACATACATAGGTCAAATCTAACGGTCACGTAGAGGGGTAGCCTAGGTAGGGTGAGGACCTGATAATAGTGTGATACCATACACAGGTCCGATAAGTCACTTCGCTAGCCTTAATCCTGCGTAGAGCTGAACGGGTTTTCTGAAAACTTGCATTTTCTTTGTGAACCTGAGAATCGAAGACGATGTGAGAAACCGGTTCGTAGAAGCATGTTCTGAATAGTCTATTCTAATGAGCCTGTTCTGAAGAGCCTGTTCTAATGGGCCTGTTCTGAGGATTCTGTTCTGAGAGCCTGTTTTGAGACGCCTGTTCTGAGTCGCCTGTTCTGGATTAGAAGATCAGATAATAATATCATGGAATTTGTCTGAAATTTACATACCGTGTTTATAAAACTTGGAATACTTTCTGAGTATAAATTCCTGGATTTTGTTCTCGAGTTTGTGCTTCTTGGAATACGTTCGGAGAATACTGCTGACAATATTTTTTAAACGAAAAAATCAGGGTGTATGGATCATGGATCATGGAATCTAACGTTACCAATTTGAAATGGTTCCTGTCTTCACTTCTCTGGTGACCGTGGACATCAATACAGAGACATTCATCAATGAACGCGAGAGCTCTCGTTATTGAACACGTTGACAGACTTTGAAAAGGGCACTCAGTTTGAGTTCAGTCGATGGCGGAAAGAGCTGCCTAAATGCCATAGCGTGGATACGACGGATTGATTTACTAGTATTTATTTACACAGTGTGGATCAGTGGAGTCTACACTACTGGCTAGCTGGTCTCCGCAGTTTACCTCAGGACCCCACGCGTTGGCGGATGGGTTTATAACTAGACGTGTAAGTAGATATGGCGTAATTTGTAGCCGTTTTTCAGTATGATTGTTGTGGAGGAAGTGTTACTATGACACTCCAGGGTTGTGGTTAGTGTTGGTGTTATGAGCAGAGTGTTATGGTCAGGTTTAGTGTTATGGTCAGTTGTAGTGGCATGGTCAGTCGTGCTGTCTCATCATGATTTGTGTTGCTATCAGACAATGTCCCTATCTGTTTACAATCAATCAATTGTATTTCCTCTAAACCACCCACGGTGGTACACGAGGTACATAATATATATCAAAACAAATAGTACAATACGTTGACGATAATCAGTTTACAAACATTATATCAATTCCCCTGTCTTGTTTCACTAACAGTAACATTGTTATTCCATTTGTCATATTTCATTATCATAGACATAGTTAATTTATTGTAAACATTTAACTTACAATTAAACTAAATTATATCACAGGTGTTTTATTAACGATGACATTAGGTCCATCATTTTCTAAGAACAATTATGACAATAAATTAAATTCTATATGTGTCACCATTGCGTGATCACTTGTCTTAGACTAAACTATCTCAAATATTATTTTATTACATAAATCATGAAATTAGGTCTGTTAATTTCAACACCAGTTTTTAGAAAATGTCCTGAAGCAGTTCTAAACGCGCCGTATGAATTATGCTAAGAAAGTCAGCTAGCAGTCCGTGCACTTACTAAGTAAGTAGATAATGCTTACTGTTTGAATTATGACCGAACTAATCCCTTTGTAGAGTGAGTTATCCCGCCGTGCGTGTTAAATATCATGTAAAGGGTCCGGTCATTGACTACAATGTTACGATTACAAGAGTAAACGAGGCTTGAGGCCACTTAGCTGTTCTTTAACACATCTTAACGTCCGGTCCACTCAGGGTGTAACAGTTAACTCAACCGGAAGTATGGCGTTTGACAACCGTGATATACCAAACAGGTTTAAAAGATCTGATTCAAGGGCTTCATTGACGTTGAAAGGGAAACAATAGCATTCGGAAAGTACAGAAGAGAGCTGTAAATTAGGATATATTCGTGACGGGAACAAAAGTGCATATGCATGTCCTCAGTGAAGCTTTTTGACGCGTGCACTGCAACGCAGACATACAAGATGAAACAGTCTTTCCACGTAAATTACAAAGATATTTCCTATTGCAATTTCAATTTTAGAATTGGATCATATTAATTCGTGAAAAGTTATTTAAGGATTGACTGGAATATTTGTTGCGTTCATCGAGGTATGAACGTAAAAACCGATGTGCAAACTTTATCCGCAAACTGAATCCGCAGTTGTGATACATTTAGTATCGGCTACTCACACGAACTTCAAATGTCTTATATAGCACTGTCACCAGCTGGTCACGTGTTCAATGGCAACAACGATGATTCAATTATACTCAACCAAAACAGAAATTGTGCATGTAATCAAGTCATTTATTGAAATTTAAAAAATGACATTCATTGCAGAATGCATGTTATAGTGTGGTACGTATGCACAGTGGTTTTCCAATATGGTGAAATAGCACACTAAAAATAATATTCAATATTTCAACATGCACACTTTCTTTTTTGGTTCAGTATATCATCGAAAACGCAGGCCATTATCACTCCCAATGAGGGACCAGTCTACCGAAATCAGCTAAGCTGGAAGGCGACTGCTTAAGCATTTAAACACACACACACACACACACACACACACACACACACACACACACACACACACACACACACACACACA
>JAUTBZ010160177.1:0-11025 GCA_032361785.1 Lepetodrilus galriftensis | reverse complement strand
TATCCAAAATCCGAGGCACAGTCAAAGCCTTGGATTTTGGATACTTTTATCAACGAGTAGAATAACATTGGTATCAAAAGACACGAGGTGGAGATCCTCTATAATATTGCCATTACGTTTTAGGACCAATTTCCAGAAACATTCGGTAACACATTAATTAAGAAAATATAAAAAAAATCAAAACGTTTTTGAAATTGTATTTATTAGCGACTCACACAACATTCCTTATGTCCTGAAGAATGTCTTATATATCTTATATTCATGTATATATCTTGATTTATGTATATCTTATTGTCCTGTTGATATATATATATATATATATTATTTATGTAAATACACAGGAGCGGATTTAGTAAGTTGGATAACCTTTCCCAATACTTTTCTGATGAATAAAATAGGTTTAAATAAAAATAAACATTAATTAATGTAATACATTGAATTACAAAGCGTTAACTACATGTTCAGGGCTTACTTTAAAGCTTAAATGATAATATACATCATGGACAGATTGGAGAACATTATTATTTACTTCGTCAGAAAATCTCGGATTCCGTGTAGTATTTTATTTATATCACACAAGTATACATTTCAATCCTGGGGTTATATTTTTGACCAATATTTATTAAAATAACATGCGAAACTAACGCTCAAACAGATATATATATCTGCCATTTATATATGTGCACATGTAGTGCATTCCACAAGTCGCTTGTATGCGTACATTGTACAATACAGTACTACAATGAATTCCACGAATTTGTGAGGCATTTCAAAGATCATAATTAGTTAGTTCATGTATGTAATGAGATACGTAGTAGTTTGCAAAGGTAATCGGAAGCAAGGTTATGCATTATGTTATAAAAGAGACATAGTTTCTGCTTGTGTCTTCTATTTTGGAGATATATATTTGCTGTTTCAGTGTATTATTTACCATGACGTACCACGTCCTGCCCCGCAAATTGTACCGTACGTATACGTATAGTAATGCGTCCAAGTATATACATATACTAGTATATATTGTTTCATGAAGCATATTAAAGCTTGATCTGTAGTACAATTATCCCATATGATGTCAAAGCATTGAAATTTGGCAATAAAAAGGTACAGTATAATTAAATACATATTTTGAAGAGGTTTTCTATAAGTCTATATTTAAAACTTCGAAGGCAATTGATTATATCAGACACTTTTGTAATAAGGGAGCTAATGTGCGTATTCTACTGGCAATTTTCTTGCAAATTTATACCAAAGTGTTTATAAACTCTTCCTTCGTTTATATTATTGGAATGTTTTTAATTTTAAGAAATCTTTGTGGCCTGGTTTCGTTTTCGTGTGAGATGCATATACATGTACATGTATAGCTTCTGTGTTATCAGGATTAAATGCTATATACCTGCCATGTATTATAATTTTGACCAAGTAGTAATTTTAGAAATATCATTTATCATTGATTTGTTAACTTATTAATAATATCATCTGCGAATAGACGTATATTTGCCTTGATGGTAGGCTATCAACTATGATTCTGTATCAAAAACAGTAAAAAAATAAGGCTCCCAGTACTGATCCTTGTGGAACACCTGCTAATACAGGTTTTAATGAAGATGTATGGCCATTTATAACTACTTTCTGAGTTATTTTACTTGTTAACCACTCCAGCATGTTATCTTGAATACTATTACATTATTAGATTGGCGTTTTGAGATTAAAACACGCTATGCCAACACTTTGTCGAATATTTTACTAAATAACGATTTCAAATACTGTCTGAGTTTTGGTCTGGGAATGGCATATTTGCCATTGCATGGAGATTTTATATTCCGATTCGCTTTAATCAATATTATCAGATTTTGTTTGAGGAAACCAAACTACATTTTGGAAAGTACAGAAATGAAGATTTTACGAGCGGTTCTTACAATATACTGATTTATACAATATTTTTGAGTGAGCTTTAAATTATCATAAGGCGGTCGCTTGAGTATAAACGCGTGAGTACAAATGAATTAAACTCATTCAAGAAAACACCCTACATTATTGATATATTGAGGTTCGAACTCGTATTTTCATTTTACTCACAGATCGTCCGTCATCCGCAGGTCACAGGTCTTCTTCCGGTCACGTGCTTGTGTTTATGCTATCAGCTGTTTAGTCTCAGTTGTCATCGGGAGCTGCTGCGCTGTTGAATAACAAAGAGATTATGTCCGTGCGCTGACCGAGGAATGGAGACACTGTGGGCTTGGTCTCAGGGTAGCAGGAGGCTGCTTTACCTCGCTACACCCAACGAAACGTCGTTCAGAACTGTGAAAGAAATTCCACAGTATCTCACAGAGGTAAACAAATAGGCAGCCTATACTATAGTCAGCTGGTAGTATCAGTGTATGACGCATGTCCATTGTTTAGTAACAATGTTTATCCGTTGTTGTTCAAATGGTCAATCTTAAATACTATTAATAATAGTAATCCTGACCTTAGATCTACTATAGTATCTTCTTCGGTGGGTAGATCTATTTGTCTGAGAGATCAATCTAGACTAGAGTAATTTACAATTTGATTACAATGAAACAAATATTAAATCCAATTATATTAGGTGTCGCGTCCTAGGAGTTTGGTCACTGTTCTTGTGACTTCAGACAGTCGTTCTTGGAGTCGGACATTGGTTTATTATACAAATGTGCCACCTGTCATTACAATAATGAATAATTTTAGTAGCACTTGACCATATATTTATGGTGCATATCCAATTTTCTACGTGAATACATTGATGTTCTGACAACATTTGGACCTGTTTATGGCCGGGTAGTGAATGCTTCACTATACTCACTTTAAGTGGAGTGAGTATAGTGAACATGGTGAAGCATTAAGGGCGTGATCGATTTGACGATCCATCTTCCAGAAGACGTCTTCTTGCTGATTGTTTTGCGTCAGAAGACGTCTTCTTCTTCTGGCAGACAAATTCCCATGCTCCACCTCCATAGCAGGGGTGCGTGCACTTAGATGAACATTTCTCTTCCTAGAATCACTTCTACAAAAACAAGAAGACGCCAAATCGATCACACCCTAATTATCACTACCTGGTTGAAGAAAACATCACATTTACGACTGTTCATGCAGATATGCAATTTATAGATTAATGGTCATGTTAGCATCATGCAATAATAAAATCATGTGGTTTAGCTATTCACAGTCAGGAGGAACGGTAGCCATTTATATTAATCTGTAAACGTAAGTGTCCGAAGTTCAGGTACTGTCCGAAGTCCCGGGACTTTACTCTACATGTACAAGCATTTCTACTTGTTAATAACTGATAACACCGATTAAAAATGGATCAACAGTTCAACACACAGTTCGACCTATCAATCAGTATTAATTGTAATATTACTTTGTAACAAAATTTCACTACCCCCACAATAATTAAGATAAAAGAAAACATTTAGGAATGAGAGATAAGCAGTCAGTATACGTAAGATATTCATAGGTTACTATTACATGGTATATGGACAATTCTAACTACATGTACATGTTTCAGGCAATACCCTACTTTCTGGTCCTCATTCTTCTCGAGATAGTAGTCCTTACAATCCAAGGGAAGCCACTCACGCGTGCCAATGATGCGCTCAGCTCAATCAGTGCAGGTCTGCTGTCTATGCTGCATGGGTAAGTGTCGCGTTAATTTTATTGTCTTCATTTATTAAAGTTCATCTTGATTAATTATTAACCATAGTGCAGTAGTAGAACTAGTCTCCAAAACAAATACAGCTGAACCCAAAAGATGCATAATATTTTTTATTTATTTATTTTTTTTTAAATAATATATTCTTTTATAAGTGGGATGTGATCATGCATGTGCAACACCACCCTCAAGATTGGCATTGCTGAGAACTGGCCGTGGCTTGTGGTCAGCCGCTCTCTGGGCTTGTTGTCCATTGAAATCACACTTGTCTGTTGCCCGTACTGTGACCACCTTTCTGTTCTGCAGGATCCTGTTCCGAGCGGTGGAGCTGGTGTGCTACATGTGGGTGTACGACCACTGTAACCTGGTGCCGCTACCCTGGGACTCCCCCTGGACCTGGGTGCTGGGGTTCCTGTGTGTCGACTTCGGCTACTACTGGGTCCATCGCTGCGGACATGGTCAGTATGTACTTGGAATCGTTGCGCAGATGGGTGAATTATAGATTCCCACTGTGACGCTAGTGAATTTATCATGCACTCACTCTCTCAAAGGCAAGTGGAAATAGAGAGCACTATGGTCTCTTATTGAATAAGATAGCTTCATTATATAGGGTACAATATATGGAAATAGACATACAATAATCTCTAGTTACCGTATGCAATGATCAGGTCCTAAGATTACAAAACTGTTGTGAGTACATTTCCATACATACTTGACTCAGTTTTGTTCATAAATCCCCATCTAAAAGTTGAGCTTGAGCATAAAATCGTACTAAATAATTTATAATCTCAGTGCCAGATTTTGCGAACAATAATTTAGATGCTTTGCAATTAATTTATATGTTAGATAGTTCAAATTATTAGGAGAATTATGGTAAGCAGAATGAGGATAGCCCGACGGTGAAGGCACAAATCTCTGTATGTTCTTTGCAAGCAAATCTTTGCTTTCTTCCAGAGGTGAATATAATGTGGGCGGGGCACCAGGCTCACCATAGCTCCGAGGACTACAACCTGACCACAGCCCTCCGACAGTCGGCCATTTTCAGATACATAACCTGGGTAAGGGCAGAACTTTAAAACATCAAAGAATTAACATGTATAAATAATTGTGATGAAAAAAGTTCCTTTTGGATATAACATGTATAACAAATCTTGAATGATATTAGTACAGTAACATTTCAGCTTATTCGTAGACTCAGGAAATAAGTTCTCTGTTATTTCCCCAGGTGTTCTATCTGCCTATGGCTGTGTTTGTTCCACCGTCTGTGTTCTGTGTCCACAACCAGTTCAACCTCCTGTACCAGTTCTGGATCCACACTGAGGTACATTTCATGTCACTCATAAATTTAATAATTTATTATTAATTAATATGATTCCGGTAATCGAGATTCTGTAAAAGAATCTAGAAATCAACTCTAAACCCCAATTCAAAAAATATATAAAAAATGTAATACATGTATTGTTAAAAAAATAAAATCTAAAATGTATTAAAATAAATAAATAAATGATCTTTTCAATACATGTTAGTCATGTAGACTATCTGTATTTGTATGTTTTATATATAATTTTAGAAAGTTCAGAATTAGAATTCCATTGTATCAGGTGATAGAGAACCTGGGGCCTCTGGAGTACGTGATCAACACGCCCAGTCATCACCGCGTCCACCACGGACGTAACCCATACTGCATCGACAAGAACTACGGTGGCACGCTCATCATCTGGGACAGGATCTTTGGTGAGTGATTGAATCTGACAGAACAGCATGTTGCACGTCCGACTACAAGTCTGAATGTTCCAGTCTGAATCTCGCCAGTGGGCCCAATAAAACTATAGTACCCGGTAGTCATAATGGTAGATGTAGTGAACATGAAGGTACTCTTTTTCTTTGACATCCGGTACATAGCAATGTATAGTGCAGAAACATGTATTCATTCTTGACTTCTCTAATGATAGTAAAATGCCAAAAGTGGATATTATTTTGCAATGAGTCAGCTATCCCCGAAATTACGAAACCTTTTTAATACAATTTTATGCTCACTATCAAATTTTGTATTGGGATCTGTGAATGTTAACGGTATTTTGTATTGGGATCTGTTGCAGGTTTCCTCCTGCCCTAAACTGACAAGTTGTGATATTAGTGAAAGAATCTATAAAGTGACTCTAAACCCCAATTAAATTTTATTTCTTTTAATCGGGTACCCTAGTCCCATTCCTAACCTTGAATCGTAACCACTGCAGGGACATTCCAACAAGAGGGGGAGAAGGTCATATATGGACTTGTCCATCCATTGGCCTCCTGGGAGCCCATTTATACCCAGCTGTGCCACCTGGTGTACATCCTGAAGACCATGTGGGCACTTCCTGGGCTCCGAAACAAGATGGCTGCCGTCTGGAAAGGACCGGGATGGGAGCCTGGAAAACCCAGGTTGGGCTGCCCTGAGGATCTACCCGAGGTAATGGAATTATTTATTTTCTTTTATTTCTTCTTATGATTCATTCCTATCTTTTTCTCTCTTTTTTTAATTATGTTTTTAGTTTAGTTATTTTGATTTATTGTATTTATTTATCTGTCTGTCTGCAACTTAGAAATTTAGAAAATAATAAGGTGATCATTCTCCATTGGCCCAAATGTTAAATTGTGGTCAAATCTGTAATTTTCAGTGGGTCCGATAGATACCTTTAACATTGCAGAGTTAAAAATGGCCACCAGGTTGTCCTCTATTTCGAACACTCTGTCTGTCTGTATGTCTCAGAACATCCATCCATCTATCTGTCCATCTGTTGTTCCATTGACAAAGATACCTTTCCTAGTATACGGTAGTCGAACACTAATTTTAGTCACTTGCTGGAATGAATCTTAGATGCTGTGATTAACTGTTTGACGATGTTGGTTTCAGATCGTGTACCCAGTGGAGAGATATGACAGGAGTCTGTCCTTTAGTCTGAGTGTGTACGTATGGACCAACTTCTCACTGACGGCCATAGGTTATCTGAGGCTGGCTACGTACGGACAGGTAGGTTTTGTGCAAGGACCGACCCTGCATCTATCACTCGTCACATATGGGTGAAAGATTCCCTCTACAATGATTCACTCACTTGCTCCCCCATCTACCACAATGTTTCATGCTTTGTAATGCAGAATGCATCCTTGAGACCCAAACTCGATGACATCTTTTTCATACACTACATATCGGTCTACTGTTCAAAATACATGTCATCCTCTAGACCAAAAACTTAGTGTCTGACTTTTCATACGCTACATATCTCTGACCCTAAGCAATTTCCTTATTACAATGACATCAGAAATATATCTTCCAGTGCCACAGATTTAGATTTTGGGGCAGCAGAATGGGTTCGAACTCAAGATGATCTACTGTAATATCCATGAGCAACAAAGTTATAGTCAGGGTGAAATCAAAATCAGTTCCAATGCACCAGCATCTTAAGATTACTATCTCGCCATAAAACAACTGGCCTCAAAATTACAAAACCTTTTTGAGTACAATCTACTCCATCCAAACATAAACTTTGAGATTGATCAAGAATTAATATTCAAAAGGTTTAATAATCTCAAAATGCAGTGCATAAAAGAGATCTAATCCTCTCGATGACCTCTCTTTTATACACTACATCAACGGAAGGATGATGTTGATGTCATATATGCCTCCAACCATGACAGCAAAAACATGCAAAATTCCCTTTTGAAAATGTTACTATTAGTTCCTCCAATCCACCAGACATTGACCTGTATTAATATTATTTCACTACAGGACTACAGCCTTCAATACAACGTGTTGTGTGTCGGGTACATCGTGTTCTCCTTGTCAACATTTGGTCAGCTGTATGATCACTGGTATGTAGCAGAAATACCATCCAACTTATGGATGTGGTGGGTTTCCTCCTATCCTAAACTGACAAGCCATGATATAAGTTAAATAATCTTGAAAGCGGCTCTAAACCCCAATTCAAACAAAAGTAAATAAAAATATAATGTCACATTTGAGATACGTACAGGAGAGACGAGATAAATATTTTATCAGGAAACATATTGAAACACAATTTTATTAGGTATTTTATATCAATATTGACAATAATGCATTTCTAAACTTTTGTATTGTTTGCGTTTCTAGGAAGTGGTCCCCTATAATGGAAGTGAGTCGCTGTGTGCTGTTTTTAGTGGGCTGCCATGTTCTTGACACGCCTAGGTCCCTGGAATTCTCTCCCCTTACGGCGGTCTACATCTTCCACTTGATTTCAGCTGTACTGTGGCTGCTTCACATCAGGCAACAGTGGAAACTAACACCAAAGAAACACGTAGAGTAGCCCTTCCCTACCAAGACCATATGTATGATTGTGTATCCTCTAAAACATAGGTCCAGTGACTACTTTAGTTTACTCTATTTACCTTGGGGAATTATTGGACAACCTTTGGGCTTTGACAGTGTTTGGGGTCACTCAGACAGATAACAAAAGATAATGTACGGTATACAAATAAAGAGTTTTCTTTCTTTAACTGTTATCGATTCAGCCAATCAGAGGGCGCTTAGTATTTTCGTATTATTGACGTGGTCGACACTGCGTCACTCTTCGTTCGACATCGATCACACGTCTTTGGACATTGGTTTATATCACCTGTCATTACAATAATTAACCATCTTAGTAGCATCTGACTACATAT
Organism: Lepetodrilus galriftensis; assembly: GCA_032361785.1. Taxonomy (NCBI): domain Eukaryota; kingdom Metazoa; phylum Mollusca; class Gastropoda; order Lepetellida; family Lepetodrilidae; genus Lepetodrilus; species Lepetodrilus galriftensis. Next base: position 2,678 of record JAUTBZ010160177.1, on the reverse strand, counting down.
TTTAGGTGTATACTAGTACCCTATTTTACATGTCGAAATATGCTTGTGTTAAGATACGTCATAGTTCTAGCGACATGTGCTTTAATAGACTGTTGCCAAAAACATCACATTTCCGTTAATTGACGACTTTTCACACAGATATGCAATTTAAATAGGTTAAAGATCATATTAGCATAATGTGATCATAAAATCATGTGGTTTAGCTAATCACAGTCGAAACAAAGTCAAGGGGAATGGTAGACATTTATACAAATCTGTTAACAGCTGGTTAATGCAAGTTCAGGGATGACCGAAGTCCCAGGATTTGTCTCTACTCTAGTGTATGAAAGAGTAGTCACTGAGCTGGTTTTATGAGGAATCAGACTGTGTGTTTTAAGTGAGGACATCTTGTGCGTCATTTCCTACATCTATAAGATGTGTATCAATATTGTTGTTGAAAATGTGGATCCTTGTAAACATGGTAAATGTTGTTAAGTATCAATAGTGCAGTGATAAATGTGGGTCCATATAAAAATACCTATGTGGGCATGTGTCAGTATGATCGTGTAGTCGTAAATGTGGATCCATTTCTCATACAATGTTGGCAGGCCCAGAGATATCGAAACTTTTCTGAGTACGATTCAAATCTAAAAACGTTACTCAAAACATTTCATAATCTTGGTGCCAAGTTTTCTGCTTGGTTTTAAAGTCATTCAATCACGGTTTGTTGACATATTTCATGGTCAAACATATTATACCTGAAAGTACGGTATGTACATTATGATTTGATTTGTCTACACAATTATTCTGAGCAGGACACCTGACATTGATGCTCAAAAGTAAAGCAGGACACATGAGGTGAAAAGTGTCCTGCCATGGTCCTGTTAAGATGTTGTCATGTTTGTTAGGATACTGTTTGTATGTAGTAGTATTCCAGTAAACAATGCTTATAAATATTGCCAATATGGTTTTATAGCTACTGATCTTCATACAAAATGTTTGGATTATTTTCTCACCACTGCGACAGTATACAGTACACACTGATAATTAGATATTTAGGAATGTATGATTTGCTTTATAATGCTTGTGATTTAGTAATGCCAATGTATTAATTAGTATTATATCAGAGCTTCACCAAATAGATGTTAGTGGAGTGTGTGCACAGTGCAGTATTTGTCTGGATCTGCCACATGCGTTGTATATCTAGTATTATATCCAAGCTTATACAGATGCTAATTTATTTTTAATTATCCATTCTACTATTATTCAAGTGATGTTTCATTGGTATTATATCAGTGGTATTACCTTCTCATTAGTGATGGTATTATTCTAGTCTATGCTATTACTGGTGATGCATTTTTCTTGGACAAACATTATGGCCTGGAACAAGCTTGTATTCATTAATATTAATTTGTGCCATTACCATCTTTTAGATATTGGCATATATATTAGGGTTATCCACCCAACATCAAAGAATACAATGAACAGTTATGTTATTGTGTATGGGTGAAAGGTCTATCCGCTCAAACTGGAAATAAATTCCTGTTTTGCATCAAGTTGAGTATATACAACGCAAGTGTAGTGGGAAATTGAACTGCGTTGGATTTTTTTTTTTAGGAGAAAAACTGTAAATTAGCAAGGTAAGTGCCAAATAGAGACTTTAAATAAACCTTGAGTTATCGTTATTCTCATTTGGGTACCACAAGCTTTTGTTCAACTCGGACAATTATAGTTACACTGAGATTGCTGGAAAACTTTTAGATACCATCAATGAGAATGTTTGTATAAATTATGTTTCTATCATGTAACGGCTGTCCATAGTGCAGTTTATTTCCCTTAGTGGGTCGTTGTGGGTTTACTGCAACATCTACTGCAACATCAACTGCAACAGGTGTTGCAGGTTTCCTCATCTTATTCAGTGAGCAGTTGGCGTTTATACTCTATAGTCCAGTATGGGTGAAATATTCCCAGAGTGAAGTAAAGCATTAAATCAATCAATGGAAATATGAATGCATTATTGTTATTATTATTCATGAGTGAAATCATCTTGAAATTATCTATGACACCCCAGCATAAACGATACATTCATAAAATTGTATTTTATTACCATGACAACCGAAAATGATGGACTATACTATCAGTAAAATAAATCCTAGTGATTAGCAAATTTTCGTTGGAAAAAGCTGAGCACAATCTCAATTTATTTTTTGTCAAAACTATGGTGAAAAATACACTAGTGATTTTATTGATATTGGCACTTTCAATGCAAGTTCTAACGAACTATTAGAGCAAACTGTCTTTCAGATTGTGTGTCTGTGTGCGCATGCATGTGTGTGTGTGTGTGTGTGTGTGATCTTCTGGTTTCCAATTTTCAATTCTATGCTGTGGCAATATTATTGTTGTGCAGCAATAATCAGATAACAGAGCACATTTACAAACTGTACCTTCGAAGTATTTACATTTTTACAATTTACAACAATATTTACAAGATATAAATCATATAACTGTCTTTGTCTATTTCCCTTAGAATGCTTGAAATACGTTTTCTGATCTTTTGATTGTACATGTATAGCTGGATTCATACTTTTAACGGTGGCACACGGCGCAAAACGGTACGCCACACGTTTTTGCGCCGCTAGCTGACGAGTGTCGGCAGACATCACAACGCAAAAGCGTCGTTGTTTCAAGTATGAACACAC
>JAUTBZ010160166.1:0-11026 GCA_032361785.1 Lepetodrilus galriftensis | reverse complement strand
TACTACTACTACTACTACTACTACTACTACTACTACTACTACTACTACTACTACTACTACGACGACGACGACGACTACTACTACTACTAGACAGTTGTATCTTAGTTAAAACAAGGACTTTATAGCACACGAGTAGATCATGTGCTAAATGAAGTATTGCATTCTTACGTACATTTATTGTTACATCAACCTGTAGTACAACATTATACCGTGTACATAGGCATTCACGATCACGACGAATGTTAACCTGAGAAAACTGAGTTCCGGCAAAGAATCCCATTGGAGATTTGAATTCAGTTTACTACATTATCAGTAGACATTAGTGACTATAGAACACGGAAGATTATGATTACCTACATGGACAAATGCTAGACGGATAAGATAACCGAAACGTACAAACACAAATGCAATAGCATCAGTTTGATAGGTTTAGTAAATGCGTCTGTCCGAATGACGAATCTGCAGTATCTCGGCTTCCAATTTCTTTCCTGCCAAACTTGAATGCAGCAGAAATTGAAACAGTTGTCCGAATGTTATATTCGCCACACTCCATTTGCTATGACAAATCTGATTGTCAACCAGGAAATAGACCCACGTGTGACTGAATACACAACCCCATAGCAGCATATTGTGGGTTTCCAATCGGGTTAACCGAGAAGTGTTGTTCTTAACATGTATACATATCTGGGTTAATGGCACTTAAAAGCCAAAGGCCCCGTTGCACAGAACAGTTGTAGCTACAATTAATTGTAAGTCAAAATTTCGGTATCCGCTACAAGTGTAATTATGTCCATTGCATAAAATACGTGTAGCCTATCGCTAAAATACTTGAGAATATGCTTAGCTAAAACCATTGTAGCGCCATGATGAAAGTGATTCATGCAACCAGACTTACATTTGTAGCTACTTCCAAAGATTTGACAATTGTAGCTACAGTTTTTCCGTGCAACGGGACCCAGCGTCCGCCCTAGACCATCACGTTCTGAAAGCAACACCAATGTTACAGTAATTAACATCCATTCGATCTCTTCATTACCGTAAATAAGGTAATTTCAATATCTAATTGACTTTTATAGATTGCATTGTATGTTATTCTATACGCTGTTGTCCGTCATTTGGAAAAATATTATTTTACGATCACACGATAGGTTACACAGTGAATCTGATCATGTATAATTAGTGTATGATTATTTCAATAAAATGTACATATCAACATGTGTTGTAGTCTTTGTTGTATTGAAACTAGATAAAAGTAAAACCGCTGTTGTATTGAAACTAGAATTAGGTTTAAGCAAGTGTATTGAAAATATTGTCATGCCAAAGTGACCGTCTAATGGCTCCAATATACAGATGTTTGTTGAATAACAAGCAAGATATATCGGTGTCATCAACCAATCAGAATCCGACATTCTTGTCACAAGACTTATTGAGGTAAGATATAATGAGTAGGGCTCTATACATCGTCGATTAACACAATATACTTTTACCAAGTCCAGTTGGTATTTCGCTTCGCCTCACTGAGGTAAACATCACCTTAGACGTTGAATAGGCCTACTTGAATTATAGTGAATAGAGTTGTCTGACCACATAATTTGCAAGCGTCTGTGCTGGAAACGCGTAAGCAGCTGGTAAGTAGTTCGACACAGACTCAACATTACTTAAAGGTCCGTAGCTTTTTACGAACGTATACATTCATCTTTATGTTATTTTAACAAGGAAGAATTTCGGGCACCAGATACTCTCCAGGAAGTTATACAGACACCTTGACAGAAGAATGGCACTACGACTCCTCCAGCTGAGCTCCGTACTTGCTTCCACACACAATATCTGCGGCCCCTTATCTACTTTTGTTGTGTATGTTTACAGCGTGATTTTGTCATACGTGTGTACAATGAATGTTTGTGTGTGTGTTTATATACGTATATATATAAAGCCACCTGCATTACATTTATCGATAAAAGTGAAAATGTTGTCCAGTGGGCCATGTGGAAAATGTTGCTTGTATTCTTGCTCAGTATATTTGTGTAGACAATCAAATGTACAATTCATGAAGAATGTATTTGACCGAAATAAACTAGTTTATATGTTAACAAACCGTGATTGTACACATGTCTTTAATGTCAGAAAAGCCTACTTATAACACAATCCAAGGAGATATTGTTCTAGGCATGGTTTAGGAAGCTCTCATATCCACTATGAAAACTATGCATTGTACCATTACACAAAAAGTGCGTAGGGTATTACACGACAGTGTTGTACTACTGATCTCCAAACTATCTCTTTCACACCATCGAGTACAGCATTTACTTGAAGTTCGAGTGCTACTAGAAAGTGACTTAGCGGGCGGCAATAGTTAAGTATTAGCAAAGGCATTGACTTGATAATATAAAACGTCAAAGCAATATTCAAACATGTTGGATGTAATTAATGTTGGCGTATCCATTCTCTGCTTTCAGAAGTCTAATTCATCAACGATGACCTCCAATACACGTTGTTTCTTGGCTTTGGTGATCGTGCTCGTGCTCATCATCTCAGAACACCGTCTGGCTGCAAATATGACTACAACCGCAACTTCCGGTACAGTACAACCGTCATCGGATGCCGTCATGAGTGAGGGTACAGTAGAACCGTCATCGGATGCCGTCATGAGCCAGGGTACAGTAGAACCGTCATCGGACACCGTTCTGAACCAGAGTACAGTACAACCGTCATCCGATGGCAAAGTGCCATGGCGGGGACCACGAGCTGACCACGTGATGAACCAGGGCACAGCGTCCAAGGAACAGTACGAAATGCTCCGACTGATTGTTGAGCTTATCCTCAAGCCAATTGTATGCATCACTGGTCTTGTCCTGAACAGTATCGGAATCTACGTCCTTCTAAAGCCACCCCTGCGCCACGGCTTCTACATATACTTAGCTGTTTTATCACTGGCTGACGTTGGATATCTCTTCTTTGGTCTCTTACGTTCCAGCGTGAAGATATACGCTCTTTTTGACAACGAAGCCGCTGTGAATATTCAGTCTACCATCATCCCATACACTGATCGATATCTGGAAATATGCCTGTGTAAACTAGGGGCATACTGCATTATGTTCTTCTCGTTGGATCGGCTGATGGCCATAGTGCGCCCCCTGCACGTCAGAGACAACTTCCTGTCGCTTCACTCCAGAGGGATCTGCATGTTTCTGACACTGTTCATCTTCCTCGTGTATATTCCCAAAATTCTGAACATGGATATCGCAATTGTAACTGACCCTAACACGAACCTGTCTCAAGCTTCCGTGAAACCTGTCCGCTACGAAGACGGAAGTCCAATGAAGACATTAATGAAGACGTACGGCATTGCCATTGATGTCCTCTTCACTTATCTCCCTCCCGTGTTCGTCATCGCCGTTAACATCGGGATCGTCATTCAAATCCAGCGCTTGAGAAGGATTCGGAAACAAATGTTCTCGAAGGACTCTATACAGAAGGTGAAGAACATCGACCAGCAGAAGCTGATCATCACCGTCGTCATCATATCCGCCTTCTTCCTCGGCGTGTACATTCCCATGATCATCATCCGGAACCTGACTGTCAACAACCCGGATTATCGCCCCTTCCATCGAGAGCATTACATGGGGCAGGTGATTCCGATTTTCGTCAGTTTTGGATGGAGCATCAACGCAGCCATCGACTTCACAGTGTACCTCGGCACGAGCGCAAAGTTCCGACAGATTCTCAAGACCACATGCTGCTGCGGAAGCGCGACTTCCGGCAGCAAGCGGAGCTCTTCTTCTTCTCAGTCGTATCCTTGTCCGGGGAAGTCACAGACCACCGGAACGGAAGACAGCTGGTGCAGCGAAGGAAGACGTGCTGATACCGGGACGTCAATGAGGTCGACCAACGGTGGGCTAATTGTAACTAAAACGCCCATGGTTAGCGGAGCTGAAGAGGATAGTGTAAGAGGTATCCGGTACATCGTTGGCGAGGAATTTCCAAGTTTGCACGGCAGTACGACATCAGTGTCCAGTAAAACAGCCTTGGTTATCGACGCAGACAAATGGATGTTTAAGTCATGATGCCGGGAGCTCCTTCATTGCGTGCAAGAACTCATATTAACGTCTGTACCAGTCAGTCAGGCATACATAATATTTACACTAAATCTTACTTTTGTTTCCGCGTCTCCACAATATCAAGATCAAACGATACCCCGTTTGACTGTTTGTCTTGGTGACCGTTCGTGAACTCTGCTGAAAGCCAATCAGATGGCAGTTTATCGAATCTAGTAGACATTTTTGGCTGATAAATGTTTAGAAGCTGAGCAAGAATTAGACTACAATACTCCGTATTGCCTGGCAAAACAAACGAAGCTACCTCGATACACTCTAGGAAAAGGTGTGGAACAACCGTTGATAATGATGCACTTCGCTATGCTCCCCAAGACATCGTTAATACATTGTAGAATAGTGTAGAGGAATTATGGTTGAACTATAATCTGATTTGTCCGAGACAATGCTTAATTGCTGCCATTATTGAACACCCAGTGTACCTGACGACCCTCAAAGACGATGTTGTGTGTCAACAGTATGTGCAATATTCATGTGTATTTATTTGCTGGTTACGTGTGACATAATAAATAAAAAATAATTAATAACGATATATATATATATTCATTGTAACATTTCTCATTCTGTATTATAAATGTAACATGATCCTGGGATTCGAACCCGGGTTGCATGCACTGTATGTCTAAAATAAAATAATGGCCTGCTCAAAGCGTAACACGATGGAAATATCTGGCCCAAGGGCTAAAAGAGATTGGATACACGTTATGCCAACTTAGGACAAAAACAGCTCATTAATTCTGACATACAAGGTTTTGTCATGCAACGTGTTGCACAATATTGTTATTCATTGTATGTTCGTCCAGGACTTCATGCTGTATGTACTCAGAGGTAGGCCTATGCTATTTATGTTCAGAAATTATGCTTATTTTTTCTCTCCAGAAATGTCAGTTCAAACGGACACTGGCTATGCCATCAGTTCTTACTGGGATTTGTCTGTATGCCTGATAGGACAGCTGAAAACATCCATTGTTTGAAGAAGCTATAAACTTGTAACAAATTCATACAAACGATTCTGGACTACACCACAGCGACTGCGGTCATCATTATGAGAACATCTGACTTGTAAGTCATCCACGTGAGATCAATGTACTAAAATGTGGAAGTAAGAACTGATAGACGCAAGTGTGTTGTTGTAAGGCTTCATATGGACTCCCATGTTTCAAATGTGACAACAGAAGCAATAGAACTAGACATCTAAAACGATGGAAATACATTTTAGATGATATATTTGGTTGAATTATTGTTCTCCGGTCATACAATATGGAACTGTTACATTACAAAACCAGTGTTTTGGAAGATACATGTCGCAGAATTAGTGCTGGGTTTATATTAATATACAATGGAATTATAACAGATCACTGAACGTGTAAGTAGTCGATATTTATAAATCTATTACGTTATTATGCATATAATGATTATCAGTCATGTTGAATGGCGTGGCAATACTACGACAGATGTTAACTCTAGTGACAAACCACTGACACCTCCACTTGCACATCAGGCTCTCTTTTCAAGAAGCTCTCTTACCCACTAATGCTGGCCGCACACTAGCGATTTCCGTCGCCGACTTTTGTCGGCCGACGGAAAATCGCAAGTGTGCGCTGCGATTTTTAGCCTCGCCGACCGATCGCACAATATCTAGCATGTTCTGATATTTGGAGCACTGCGATATTTGGAAAATCGCTAGTGTGCGGCCGCTATTAGAGACAATAACGCGTAATCTTTGCCGATAGCTAATACCGTGCTAAGAGCTATGGTCTCTAATGCTGGCCGCACACTAGCGATTTCCGACATAGAAAATCGCAAGTGTGCTCTGGCCGGCGACAGCGATTTTTAGTCTCGCCGACCGATCGCACAATATCTAGCATGTTTTGATATTCATAACACCGCACACTAGGCGATCGAAACCCGACGCAAATCGGCGACGCGTCGGCGACAGAAATCGCTAGTGTGCGGCCGGTATTAGCGGATACGAGCTCTGTGAAAGTACCTGCGGTGTTTAACATGTAATTACGCTTGATTTATGTCATTTAATTTAATGAATGCAATACTTGTAATACAATGTAATAGACAAGATAATACTTTCCTATATAAATAATAAATAGTCCATTAAGTTGCATTAACTCTTTCCCTGCGGAGATGGCCTAAATAGCTGTGCCTGTGCATAATCCAGTAGGGAGGGTTAATAGTGCACGATTCCAAAGGTATTGCATATGATTACGAAGCACTCACCATCACCTCATGTATACATGTGCGATTATAACATACAATATACAAACTAACAGATACGAATTCAATTTGACTGACTCAACAACTGTCAAACCAAGGGCATTAACTCTAGAGTCAATCATCCTGGATAATGGATGTTCATTCAGTTTGACCGGTCACGTGTACTGTTAGTAATTACGCATGCTGTCCTGTAGATGTCTTCATGGGACGCCAACCTTTGTGACTTGAACAATTACTGCATGGGAATTATTGCTCTGAGTCGTCTGGAAGCGTGAAGCCGACATTCAATGTCGTGACCTCCATGCTGGAGGCGACCGGACATGCCTTAAAGTGCCTGTGCCTAATCCGGCAGGGAGAGGATTAATCGCATTCTGTGATAATGCAATCACGACTAACATACATACATATTATACGGTACACGGACTTCTGGCAAGTCATTCTTGACAGATCTGATAACATACAGTTACAGTTATTAGAAATAACTTTCAAATCATGGAACAATCATATAAATCTAGGATGTAGCCTATAGTTCTGTATTGTATCTTAATATCTGGACGGAACATCTGAAGGTAAGATTTGTATTGCTGTATATTTATGACGTTGAAACACATACACACATAGACCAGGGTATCGTTTCTCAAAGCTGTATTGGCCGCTAAGGGACCATAGCACTCTCTTTGCCGATAGCTAATACATTGCTAAGAGTGCTATGGTCCTTTAGCGGCTAAGAGAGCGTCGAGAAACGATACCCAGTAGTAAAATATAGGACCAGTAGTGCTGCGAGTAAGCTTTCGAGCATGGAATTTGCGGAATATAAACGCACACATTACATTAATTTTAATGACATATTCAATAGCCTTCATGAATGCTAAAATAAGACCGAAATTCAGACCAATTAGGCAATAATACCGTTCAGCAGACATATTAATATATAATATGATATCGAAGATCGATCTTTGCCCGGAAAGGACGTATACTAGTATATCAAGGTGCAGTAATTTGATTTGCCTACACGTTTCTATATACGTCCATGTCTTTTGAAACTCTGATCGAGGCATTTCTACAGAATCTCAGAAAGATGTGAAAACAAGTGACAGAACAGCTTTCACAGCAAATCAAAGCAATGCTTCTCAATATACACACAAACCATGCAAACGCTCATTAAAAAAAGGTGCATACTATATTTATCGGTAACTTCATATCGTACCGTTCTACTTACTTGCAAGATTTATTTATAGTTATGTACGTTAATGAGCCTTATACCTTTATTATAACTTACACATTCTCTAAAAAGACAAGTTCTCCAACACAAAAAGCCATGATGTGAGTGAAAAGATCTTGAAAGTATCTTTGCCCTTCTCCCAAAACTGACTTAAGCCCTTTTATGAATATCGGCCCAGGTTAGCTTAGAGTGTACTTTTATTTAGCATTCAATTTATTACAGCTATATTTACATACTAGTACTATAATATATACTATCTACATCACTAATAAATCTCGTGTATTAACATATACTAACACACTTAGCGTACCTTTATTTATAATAATCATTTCATTTATTGCCATTCATTTCTGTTTTCTTTGTTTCAGAAGGTTTGAATTCTAATACAATGACTTCAAATTTACGCAGTTTGATTTTCATTGGACTATTCCTGATACCACAGAACTGTGTGGCTGACGAGACAACTTCGCTTACAGCACAGCGGTCTTGGGACGACGCCATGAACCAGGGTACAGGGCAACCGCCATCAGAGGGCAAGACGCCGAGACGGGGACCACCGCCCGACGCCATGAACCAGGGTACAGAGCAACCGCCATCAGATGGCAAGGCGCCGAGGCGGGGACCACCGCCCGACGCCATGAACCAGGGTACAGAGCAACCGCCAACAGAGGGCAAGGCGCCGAGGCTGGGACCACCGCCCGACGCCATGAACCAGGGTACAGAGCAACCGCCATCAGAGGGCAAGGCGCCGAGGCGGGGACCACCGCCCGACGCCATGAACCAGGGCTCGGTGTCTAGAGAACAGTACGAATTGATAACGCTGGTTGTCGAGCTGATTCTTAAACCCATCATAAGCATCATCGGACTTGTGTTGAACAGTGTCGGGATTTACGTTCTGTTAAAACCATCCCTGCGCCATGGATTCTTCATATACTTGGTTGTTTTATCATTGGCTGATGTTGGCTATCTTCTCCTCGGACTCCTGCGTTCCAGCGTGAAGACGTACGCTCTTTTTGACCACGAAGCCGCTGTGACAATTCAAACGACAATCATCCCCATTACGAGTCGATACATGGAAATATGTTTCGCTAAACTCGCAGCCTATTGCATCCTGTTGTTCTCACTAGATCGCCTGATGGCAATAGTGCGCCCTCTACACGCCAGAGGGAACTTCCTGTCCATCCACTCCAGAGGCATCTGCGTCTTCGTAACGTTGTTCATCTTCATCGTCTATATTCCAGTGATCCTGAACCAGGAAGTCGAGGTCCTACGAGAACCTAACACGAATGCGTCGTTCGTGGCTGTGAAACACATCCGCCATAAAGAAGGAAGTACGATAAAACGTTTAGTAAAAGCGTACGATATAACCTGTGACGTAGTCTTCACGTATATACCTCCCGTATTCGTTATCGCCATTAACATCGGAATCATCATTCAAATCCAGCGGCTGAAGAGCATCCGGAAGCGGACGTTCTCGAAAGCATCTCTGAAGAAGGTAAAAAACATCAGCCAACAGAAGCTTATCATCACCGTCGTCATCGTATCCGCTTTCTTCCTCGGCGTTTACATCCCGTTAATCATCGTACAGAACATAATGTCCGGAAAGACGGACTTCCGCTTGTTTCACCGCCAAGACTATGTCGCGCGGCTCTTCCACATGTTCATCTCTTTCGCGTGGACTATCAACGCTGCCATCGACTTCGTCGTCTATCTCGGCACCAGCGCCCAGTTCCGGCAGAATTTCAAACGCATCTGCGGCTGCACGAGCGGAAGCAGGAGAAGCTTGTCTTCGCGTTGGTTCGGACAGTCGCGGTCTGTCAGCGTGGAAGGCAGTCGATACGAAGACAGAGGTAACACTCTGTCTACTGTGTGTTCCTCCAGCGTTGCCGTAACTGAAAGTGTTCCGCCTACAACCACTGAATTGCAGTGAAAGGACCGGTACTGATTCCAACCCGAGTCCAACGTTTAAATGACTTCGCCAAGACGGTAACCCCGCTGAACGTTACCGGTGGTTTGAGCATCTTAATATATCTCACCCGGGGTGAAATACATTCCACGGACCGGAGCCGTAACCGGATCCAGACGTTCGGTCTATTCACCGGACCCGGACCCAATTCCCAGACACGTACAGCCACACAACTCAGTAGACAACCGATCAATACATAACTATAGATGATTTGTCATCGTAGACTATAATATAATTGTCTATAATACACATACATACACCGTACATAACATTATGCATACGAAATGATATATTGTACATAATTATAGTTGTCAGAAATATTCTAGACATACTGGCATTCTCCATCGTAAAAAAAAGGAGAAGAAACGCACGAACAATCAAATATACCCATAGGATGATTCGACGTCGTATTTGTGGGAGACATTCAATGCACAATGGCTGCGCCGCAGAGTGGGAAAAACAGTTTTCCCATGAAAGATTTTAAACGGAACCAATAGACAGTCGGCATATACGTTGACACACCTCTCACAGACAAATCCGCATAGAGTTCCCCACGGTTAGGCTATCATAATGGTATAATATCCTGTGAGTTAAGGACAAAGTATATTTTAATGATACTAGAATGGCTATTTAGTTTACATCGTAGTAGGTTGTTTTTCGACGTAGTAGGTAGTAGCGTATTTAGTACCGCCTGCTGGTGAGTATATACAAAACTAGGCACGTATACATCTACATGTATAATATAGTGGTATGCAATATAATCAATACCAACACTAAGTATGCATTAATACATGTTTGATGTAGATAGTGTTAATATTGCACTATGCAGATTCAATTATGGCAGCTAGTGAGAACAAAACATCAATAAGTTGTCATCAGACTACTAGTATTATTATCTAGCTCAACAAGGTGTGATAAATTGGTCAAATATCACGGGATTACAGATAATAGCTAAAGTACTCGTATATAGAGTATTTAATTTTACTAGAATGCACGCATATACATATACATGTACAATGTTAGTAAAGAACATCATTACACAAACACACTTACTACATATGATAGAGTATTTAGTATTAAAGCCATACTATCACAGATAGTTGACCAATACAGTGGTCTAGTATGGTTTCCCTGAAAATAAATACATTTGTTTTGACTATACACACGTACTTTATACAACCAATTACTTATTCCACATGTCTCAATATATTAATATTTATATTACTATTAATTATATCAACGTTCCCATATTTCAATTTTTGTGCAAGTGGGTGTGAAACATTACTTTGACCGTGTTCAGTGCTTAGAGTTACCTTCCTTAGTCGGGAAACTAGAGGAAATGTGATATTGTACGGTATTTTATTCGGGTTATACATGAAGACATTGAAGTGTAAACTGCAATTGAAATTTACCTATCCTACAGCGGTAGAAATATATTTTAAGATACAAAAACGATCATATGTATGTATAGAGCATGTACTTTGCATGTTAAACTCC
>JAUTBZ010160155.1:0-11026 GCA_032361785.1 Lepetodrilus galriftensis | reverse complement strand
TTTAAATGCACAAGACAGAAACATAAACTATTTTATTATTATTATTTTTATTTTTATATATAAGATTGTGTGTGTGTGTGTGTGTGTGTGTGTGAGAGAGAGAGAGAGAGAGAGAGAGACATAGAGCGAGAGAGAGAGAGAGACAGTGTGAGAGAGAGAGAGACACACACAGAGAGAGGGGGAGTGATAGAAAGAGAGGGAGATTGATTACATGTTTTATACATAGAAGAAGAAGAAATGTATTTGTCTAGAGAAAAATGGTTTTGCGAATTATTATAGACATAACAAAATAAAAATACATATATGTATAAACAACTACAAAAGTAGCAGAAATTACTTTTTGTATAAAACTTCTTGTCGTGGTTGTAAAATGTCATGGCAGGCTTTGGCAACATAATATACTATCGCTTAGCAAGGACAAAAATTGATCATATTCCGAGAAAGTCTTAAGCAGAGGTAACTTGTTATAAATTACTTGTTATAAAATAACCAGGTAATGGAAAATAGTATTTTAATATTTACTACTAACCTGCTCACCTGTAGAGCACATTGATGCAGTAAACCTGCGAGAACCGGCTGCGAGAACCGGCTGCGAGAACCTAGAATGATAACTATGTTATATACTAGTATATTTTAACGTCAGGCATCGAATCCAATTCTTTTCTCATGCTATCATATTCTCCCTAGCTCATCTTTTAATTAAACTGTGGGGTTTTTTAAGAGCCAATTTTAACAGCGACAATTGATTTAGTGTATTATGTTTCATAATTGTACTTTTAACATTACAATGCTTGTATTTACTATATATTTTAACAGTCTAACGGACACCTTTCAGTATAAATACCGCATAAGATATTCATTTCCAATGCATACAATGAGTTGTCATGTGCCTACCTACGTGTGTTTCATAATATACAGCACTAGTTCAACGCTTAAGAAAATTGTGAATTCAATTTACATATTTATTAATTCAATCTATTAATATTGATAATAAACAGCGGCGGCGTTTAATAATACAACTTATTATGATGAAAGTTTGTTAATTAAACGAACTTGTGTCAGTATTGCACTAAATGTAAATAAAACAATGCTTATAATCAGTTGGTAATTTGGCTAAGATATGGCGATGGCTTATTTACATGTAATAAATCCAGTTCGTATTTCTTTACCCCCATTTGTTTTATTTCAAAGCGAAGTAAAAACTAAATGTATTTAGGATACAATAAGTAGTGTCATAGCTAAAATTAAAGAAAATATATTTCCTGATTTTTATATGAAATGAGAATTAATGTTAATGCTATTGCTGATATGTACTATTTCCTAAAAATAATACTTTGATTTTCTCGATTACTAGTATAGAAATCATTGTTTGGTTTCACAAATTTAAAATTAAAACACCAATGTTGGTTTAAGTTTGTTTCATAAAATAAAAATTACTGGATAATAAATGTAGAATGTATATATAGTCAATGTAAGCGCTATGAGTATACCTAGTGTGGAATTTGGAGCTATATACATGGGCACATTATTATTATTAGTAGTAGTAGTAGTAGTAGTAGTAGTAGTAGTAGTAGTAGTAGTAGTAATATATTATGTTCTTTAAGAACACAAGTTGCAAACAGTGTTACCTCTACTATTTATAATATTATATCAAAACTTTTAAAAAAAACATCAAACATTTATTACACAATATATGAATGTATACTTTTAAAACTAAAACTGAATTAACATTTGAGTAAATAATGGATATTGGAAATATATTTTATTATTAGACTGCAGTGATCCATACAGTGTTGTCCTCACAATTCTAATACTAGCATTATGACAGGTAAATTCATGGCAAGTGTATAAATATTATATTTATCTGATAAGCAGCCATACAAGTTACACACATTATGGACCTGGTTTTATTGAGTAGTACATAGCAACTCAACATAGTCACAAAAGGAAATATTATGATCCGAAAATAGCCGGTACTTTCCCTAAATCCTAAACTAGTACTAGTAAACACCAATATATAATCAATCATAGTATATCAATGATATACTGTGTTATGCGAATGTATCTATAGAGTAATATAATAATTAGTTGTGAGTCATGCATTAATAAGCATGCATCATTTTCATAGCCGTGTCAACATTCTATGACAGGAAAATTGATGACCATCTCGGTTTATTCATATATCTGTGCAAATAACACTCTTTGAAGCGATATATTTTAAGAACTGTACCAGTAGAGATCGATCACAGTATATAACAGTGTGAAGTGAAGAACACGTCTACAATGGCATTTAACAGTATTGGAGTGAAACTGCAAACCTAGTCTGACATATGAAGACCAGTTCACACCAAGGATACTTGATAGAGGAGATTTCGTGCTGGAAATGCGCAACCACACTGTCATATCAAATCGACAGCTAGCAAACAGCAATCATATTCTGATAGGGGAAGGCGAGATTGAAACCATATTTTCTTTATATTTCCTGAAATAAATAGAAGAATACTCTGCATATTAATAACCACGATCTCTGAAACTGGGTCCAAGCTTGGGCATCTCCCCCACCCCTCTGCTCCCCCTAACTCCCCCTGTCTGTCCGTCACTGCCAACGACCCGGCATAACCGCACGGAGATTAGAATATCATGTAGAAACTTGGGCTGATTTAATTTCCGAAGAAAAACGTCTGTGTGTTAGCTAGGACGAACATGTGTGTTGTTTTTTGCCCTCTGCAAACATTTATACTCCTCTTGGAGTGCGGTGGTAATAATCTGGTTTGCAACACTCTATCTTTATTTCATATTTTTAGCGGTCAATTTGCACTCGAGATCTTTGCCTTTCTCACAGAGACCCTCCCAGAAAAAACGTCGAAAAGAACTCGTTAAAATTTTGAAGATGGTTTCTAACGTCAGAGGACTTGAACTGGAATGGGCGAATCTCGATGTGCTCCAAATGCGGAGAGTTCTATTGCAAGTGCAGCTGAATTGATTGTGTATATACTTAAATATGTTACCTAAATAACCCCCGTGAGGTGCTCCAAGTGCAGAAATAACACACCAGAAATAATAACAACCCACTTCTGGTAATAGCCTTTGACAATAATATGAATACATTAGGTTTTGCAATAACATTGCGGTACGGATCAGGGGTAACACAGCCTGAGAGAGAAGATGGGAGCTGACAAGAAGGTACATACCGCTGTCTATCTGGAGACAGACATGTGTTATAACTGCTTACCGCCTCTCTACCAGCATTCCTTAATAATTGTAATAAATGGTTTCCCCTTGACATGATAATGTTAAGTATGTATATCAAATTACCTTTTTTTCCCAGCGTTTATGAAAATTGTCGTATGTTCTTTTTCATACCTGTCTAACCGTCAGGTAAATTATTGGTCAGAACGTATAAGTTACTATAATAAATTAGGCATACTATTCTTTATTTTAATTGCATAACGAAAAGTTTCGAACAATGATAAATGGTAACTAATGTCTCAAAATACTAATTGTTCGTACATCGTATAATAAATTAAGCATACTATTCTTTATTTTAATTGCATAACGAAAAGTGTCGAACAATGTCTCAAAATACTAATTGTTCATGCATCGTATAATATGTGAATTTCTCATATGTAATTATTACATGTATATCCGTATTTTCGAGACGTTCAGATACTAGAATGCGTCACAAGAAATTTCCTGTAAGTACTATAGTGACACTATCGCATCTGTAAGTGTATTTCATCTCTTTATATATCATGTCTGAACGCACATGATGACTTCATGTGGCATTGGCTGAATCGGTTAACATCAAGCATACATGGACATTATAATAAACATGAGCTAAAGTACAAGTTAGAACGTATAAGTTACTATAATACATTACGCATAGCATTCTTATTAACATTGCATACCGAAAAGTTGCGAACAATGAGGAATGGTAAATAACGTCTTAAAATAATAAATGTTCATGAATGTTATACATGAATTTCTCTATATTAAATATCTGCTTTTTCTAGACGTGCATCCGCGAGAATTAATCAAAAGAACTGTTTGTACGTGTATCTCGTCTCTGAACGTACACGATGACTACACGTTCCATTGGCTGAATGGGGTAACATGGAACATACATGGACATCCGTATAGTTCACAGATATCCGCACCTCCCTCCCTCCTGACAATGTACCGTGGTCAGAACAGATTTATTATTCTCATCAGATGTTCGGCATCCTTGTCAACGTGTTTATCTATTTGTGTATATGAATGCATAGGTGTCTCACTGGCCGTGTGTCGCTGTGTGTGTATGTTACTTTAACAAAGCATGGGAAGTCTCTCTGTGTTCAGCACAACAACGACCTATTGTCCCTTCTGTTTTTAAACAAAATGTCATAATATTATGCTTCGCTCTCTGTCGAGTTGGCGTATATTTTCACCTGTTAAAGTCTTCCAGAAGGGTGAACACACGGTGAATTACCTTACATTGTGGAATTGATCTCGCCTAAAGTTGCATGTGTCAATTTGAGGTTCAACCAGCTTGATTATTTCCTTCATCGTTTTTTTTTCAAAACTTTAACTTTGTAAATCGATTCGATATTCCCAATATTCAAGCTGTGCAATATGACTGTGAGCATTGTATTGATTCCATGTCCGACAATGTCTGGCTGTCTGAAGACTGCTGCCGGACAAAGACTGTTGAGACTAAGGCTACTATTACCGGACTTCTACTAATGCCGCTATTGTAACACCAAGTTAAGGTATCAGACTTGATTCCATAAAGCCACGAAAGCTTAGCGTGTATAATACGTTCTCAGCGATACAGCACAAAGCCTGATAAATAATGAACTCACTGACTAAATAGAGGATATTACACGATGTTCTATTTCATATCAACTTCATGTCCCGAATGTAATAATGTTATGCACGAGCTTTAGCGAGTGCAAATACAATTATTTCACTTTATTAAACCCACTGTATAGTGCATGAGCTTGCATTAGAAATGTTTTTAATACTGCGTATACAAATATTCATTATTATTACTTTTAGTATACTACTGTACTACTACTACTACTACTACTACTACTACTACTACTACTACTACTACTACTACTACTACTACTACTACTACTACTAATACTAATACTAATACTAATACTACTACGACTACGACTACCACTATTATTATTATCAGCACAACATTAATATTATCTTTCTTTTCTTATTGGAATTACTTTTCACAATTTATGTATAATTATGTGCATAGTTTCATCGGAAAACCCCAACCGTTTTTAATAGCACTAATAACGAGTCACTATAACTTGTATTCATTTCCTGGTGTGAATGTCCATATCTTTTAAGTACATGTAATATGTATTGTACATTACGGGCCTGTCCCTTGTCTATAAATACGTCTTTAGTACATTATCATAGGCTGTTCATTGTTTATGCATAATATAAACAGGCGCGTGTTTCATGATTGATAGATTTATTATTTTTCAATCATATTCTGATACATAAAATATACTTATATATACTTTACCGGTATTCAAATTCAGTTAAACGAATTCATATCGCAATAACTTACTGGTCTTGTTTTCATCTTTAAATAGTAATTTAATATTTCAATACATTTCATTTCAACATTTAGTGTAAGTATACATGTACAGGTACCGAAATATGTGCTTAAATATGTGCTAGCCCAAACCTATCAATCTAGTGTAAGGAGTATATCAAATAATCGCCAGATGCAAGTTTGGAAATGTAACCAGAATCCATGTTCGTTTAGTACACCTAACGCCTTTCCTATAGTAAATTGCAACACGCAGCCTACATCGGTATCGAATAGAGGTATCAGGGTGTAATTATTTTCATCAAAATAATATATTATGGGCACAGGCACATTTATACCAAATTTCGCAATTTAGGGTGAGGAATCTTGTGACATTATTTTCAGTGAATCTGCAATTTCTAGAATTTTACCTGGAGCCACTATATATATACGTCTTCGTTAAAATATTATACATGTATAACTAAATGTGCATAAAATGATGATGTCCCGTAACTAATTTTGCTGAGCATATGTATATACATGTATATAAAAAGGCCAGGGAAGAATCAAGTTGTGCAAATTAGAACGTGTTTAAAGTTATAATACTGTAGCATTCCATGACCTATTTCACAAATGAGAGAGTGTTATACTATAATATACGTATCCCTAATACATTTAGTAAATAGTCAAATATGTATAAATTAAAATCATGTCTTATTTCATTTAAAAAGGTAATGTAACTTTAACATGTGTCTTAATTCACAATAGACATTCTTCTATGCCATATCATACTTATTCAGTATTGATCACGTCGTATGTATAATATTTGTATCGTTGTGTTTTCCGGTACCACCGTGGGTGGTAATATGGAAATACATGAATTTGGTAAATATTTAACTGATTAAAGTATTATAATGTGATCGATAAGTCTGATGTGGTGAATAGTCTGTTGTCTAAAAATATCTGGAATATTCAGCAGACTACTTGACAACACACTATTATGAATGGATACGCCTTAATCCAAGAACAGATTGAAGATGGCCAAGATAGCGTATGCATGACATAATTATGTCAATTGTGAAGGGAAATACAGTTACAAGCCCTCAGAGTCAATAAGACCAAACATGCACCAAATGAATCCAATAGGGAAATGTGTGTTCATGTTGATGTTCATGATTTGTGGCAAATATGTCGGCGTTGCTATTGTTAATGACTTCA
Organism: Lepetodrilus galriftensis; assembly: GCA_032361785.1. Classification (NCBI taxonomy): domain Eukaryota; kingdom Metazoa; phylum Mollusca; class Gastropoda; order Lepetellida; family Lepetodrilidae; genus Lepetodrilus; species Lepetodrilus galriftensis. The sequence continues at coordinate 4,269 of JAUTBZ010160155.1, read as the reverse complement.
TTTCGTTAACATATATACAGTAGGCAACGATACGGCCGTATAGGTATAAATGCAACGGCTAAATATATAAATCTACATGTATAACGTTCTGGATTGTTTTAAATATTCCATACGGTACTGATAATTATACAGAGGGACATGTTGATGACTTGGAAAATATATGGTACCGTAAATATGTTGATTGTGATAATGGCACCTGGAGATTTACATAGCCATGGTCGATCTGACACGTCTCCCCAGGGGGAGGGGGTGTTCGGAGGCTCCAGCAAGGTCCCCGGGGGTGGGGGAATGGGTCAAGGAAAGACCTCTAGGAGTTCAACTCGACCCCTGGTGAGGAATTCCCAAGTCCGATAAACAGTCCGGTCTGTGGTTATGGTGGCAAAAGATGGGGTTTCCAATTTGTCAATGATTACTCAATTTGAGTTGGGCGATCACACCTACGTCAACAAGCTTTGGTGTCTCACCACCAGGGGGGTACGGGCACAGGAACAGGTGGGGTCGGGCTTAGGTTTAGGGGGGTAAGGCAGTCTAGGTAATGCCAGACATGCGTCAGGGGTGCAGCATGCGCTAGGGAATTTCGTGTAATATAAATTGAGATCGATGCCAGATTCACCGGTAGTCGGGGGAAGAAGTATATGTAAAAGGAAACACGGCGACTCGGAGGGGAAAAAAAGGTTTCGCTTTGATAAAAGTCTATGTAACAACTCTGATCGTTTAGCTAAGCCCTATTGCATCTGTAGCTCATTAGTAAGAGACCGGTAAAAGGCTTAATATGTAATAATAAACTTAAATGCACTTTCAAGATTATTAAGATCAATTTACTTCTCACTATATTGTGAATGACGTGGGAAATGAATTACAGGACCATTGCAATGTTTACAATATCTAAACTTTCTCTTCATTTCCATAAGCAACTACAGTATTATAGTATTACTTTACTTCGCCGACTGTCGGGTAACTACTTGTAACACATGCACGTAGACTATACAGAGACAATTGTATTTGTCACAATATAATAAAGTAAGAACGATGACATGATACCAATAAGCATTTCTAAAAAATAAAAAGAGTAATAATAATATCACTATTATACATTGGATGTTTTATCCAATTTTACAATTAAATTTGGATGTATTTAGCCAACTTACCTTTGAACGTTTTGGCGGGTGGAAGTTTCAGTTGCCATCCCCACATTATATCATGCGCTGTCGGAACCGTGGCAATGCAGTTGTCATACTTGGTCCGACAGTATACCAACCGGTGCTCGCAAGTTTATTGTAATATTAAGAGATACGGATATTGTAAGTTTCCTCCAGTCCTAAACTGAGAAAGACGTGAACTAATCTTAATCCAATTTAAATAATGTGCTTTTTTAAATAATAATCTTTCTTGGTAGATTTTTAAGCACACTTGTCTGCGCTTGAACAGTGTGTTTGGTATCTATCTGTGCCTTGTGTTTCCTTTACGACCTAGCTATGTCTATCTGTGCCTTGTGTTTCCTTTACGACCTAGCTATGTCTGTCTGTGCCTTGTGTCTTCCTCTACGACCTAGCTATGTCTGTCTATGTCTAGGCTAAATATGTCTGTTTGTGTCTATATAATGTGCCTTGGGTCTTCCTCTACGACATAGCTATGTCTGTATGTGTCTATATATGTCTCTTTTGTGTCTGTCTGCGTCTGTCTGTTTGACGGATATCAGTGCGCTTGTTTGTATCTCCCTGTGCCTATGGTTATGTCTGTGTCATGTGCTTGTCTGTGACTTCTTCTGTCTGTCTGTGCCTGTCTGCGACTTCTTCTTATGTCTGTCTGTGTCTGTGCGACCTTTTATGTCTGCATGTAGGCCTGCTTGTCAGCGACTTCTTATGTCTGTACAGACTGGCATCACTATTCTCTCGTGTACCACTATTACCGTTATTCCTCCCATGGTGTTGGATGTCCATTGTCGCCCGGGCAGGACGCACTGGGTTATCTGTATTCAGCAGGTCACACGATACATCTCCTCGTCTTCTATTTGTTTGTCAGTTAGATTATTAGTCCCATCATACCCCCCGTCTATTGAAACTGTAATTAAAGAAATTCACGCTTTCATTTTGTGTGTTTGATTGGCACCTGACAGATGACGGTGTGAGAAGGGTAGGACTTGTCCATTTCAAGCCCCAGGGCAAGGGGAAGCAACTCGCGCAGAAGGAAATCAGAGAAGTACAATCGTCAGTAATCAAGTGCAAAATAGAAGATTTGTGCCGTGAGAATTTGACTATCGATGAATACAATTAATTTGTTTGTAATTTCCCATGATTTGTCAGAGCAACAAAAGAAGAGAAAGACTTGGGGCGTTTTCACAAGTGTAACAAATTCTTGAAGATTTAACAAATTGAAGCCTTTGCCTACTGTAGAGGTATAATTTGGCACGCGGCTGTCACGGGTGAGAGGAAAACGTACGTCCCAGGAAGAGAGGAACACGTTCAGACCAGGAAGGCCATGTCAGTTGGAACGTCTTCCGCTGACAGACAACGTTGCCCGGGGACGCCCAGGCTAATAGGGGGTGGGGATGACTGTGCGCACACTGAATGGCACTACATGTGCAGCATGTCTCAACTAAAACAACGTTCACTTTTAAAATGTCCTGATAGAATGAATACATCATTGTACTTACATTTATTATTTAATGTTAAGTCCATAGAAGTGTATTAAGTATCGGCTTAGTGTTGTGCTATCTACATAAGAAAGCTTGGTATTTTTTTAATGTACACGGCGTTTGACAATTGAGTTTTCAAATTTCAATTTACGAATACTATTACAAGTATCGTATTGATATATTCGTCACCGTTATAAGATCATATAATTGTTCTGATATACGCATACATGTTACGATCAAATGAATATGATTGTAGGGGCCGCCATTTTGTAGGGCAGGTTATGGAGGTCAGTGTAGTATATATATTTGTGCGTAACAAATGTAATAATTCCACGAGATTAATTGGAATCCATATTAATTGGAATCCATGCATGTCCATGTAACGTAGATTGATATAAGAACTAGGAGTAGAGTGTGTCGACCAACAGCAGCTGGGATAATTGTTTATGGTACCAACACTTGGCTAGTAGTGACGGCAATAGCGTATTAACTCTGCATGATTATTTGTATTGCGCGGGGATGTTTCTTCTCCCTGCGCCCCTCCTCGTTGTACGTTTCTAGTGAAGAGGGGAAATAAACAGCAATTTGGAATGTCACGACCACTCTCTTCTAACAGTCATCAGCACAATCTTAAGTAGCAACTCTCTCGAGCCGAGGGAGGAGAAATCACACCCGGTTACAAGCTGCCGAGAAACGCCATTTTATCTTCACAGCTAATTGACTTTGATGCAGAGTCAAATTTAGAAGGGGATACGGTAGTTCCCAAGCACCGCCACTTTGTCGAATTCCACTCAAATCAGCATTACCGTCGTAAATAGGAGATTTATTGTCAGCAAATTTATCCTAGGATTTCGCCCCCTTGTGGACACGCGCTGTACGGAGTTGTGTGTGCGGAGTTGTGTTGAGCCACGACCAGATAGTGACAGATAGATTACATGGTGTGAGAGGCCTAGCCGTGAGGACGTGGGTATTTCGGGGATCAGCAGGGGTAGTTTACCACCCCAATCAGGGCACTGGCCCCTCCCTGGAAATTAACACCGACTAATACTATTGAAGAACCTTTAAACGGAGGAGAATAAACACGCCGTCGGGAGAGGACGATATGTATTATTTATGAGTTTGTGAAAAGTGACCTTAAAGACCTCGGATATTGTTAGCGGGTACTAATGGTACTGAACGAGGTATGAACAATCAATTGAGGACTCAGCGAATGTGAAGCGATTGATATGGGATAGCATTTCAGTTTTGTAATTTAACAATTGGATTTTCAAATTCCAATTTACGAGTACTACTACGAATGTCGTATTGATATCTTCGTTCAGTCAATATTAAATCCATTTCACTTTCATCAGACTAGTGTGTGTAAACTATAGAGGTTATGTGTGGGGACATAGTTACGACCTGAAGAGAGATTTTATATGATAACAACACTTATAGCCTAAGATCGAGGAGTCGGTTTAGAGTATTGAGTATAAAAACATAAATGACGCTCAGATTACTGATTGTATGGAGAAGATTACTAGTACTGTAATATGTTATATAAAAGCCATAATCGTGACAGTTTAGCATATAAAAATATTGCAATCGCGAGAAGCCACCAGCTCTTTTTAAGCGGCACATACACGATCAATATG
>JAUTBZ010160144.1:0-11027 GCA_032361785.1 Lepetodrilus galriftensis | reverse complement strand
AAACTTTTGTATGAACCGCTTCGCGGATTCATACAGTTTGCACATCAGTTTTTACGTTCATACCTCGATGAACGCAAAAAATATTCCAGTCAATCTTTAAAAGATTCTAGAAAGTGACTTTAAACCCCAAATCAACAACCATCTGTACAGTGAATATACAGCTTACAAACATAGGTCGGTGGTAGCGCAATGGTAGAATGTTTAGACAGATCCAACCTGGCCCCGAGATTACGAAACATTTCTCATGCTCAACTCATAACTGTGCTTCATCGCAAATGGGTGAAAGATTCCTGCAGCGACGTTAAACTCCATATTCACTCACTCATAACTGTGCTCAAATCCTTGAGTAAATATATTCACTTTTTTTTTTGGCCAAGTTGTGGATATTACAAAACTCTGTCGTCTTTACCGAGTTGTTTCCATTTCAGAACGGTCAGGGCATGATTCAGTTAGATGGAGCCCACGATACAAGTTCATCGGAAGATGACGATTACAATGACGACGACGATGAGAACGAAGACGAGACCAACGAGGCGGATGCACAGGGAGAGGAGGAGGTCTGTGTGACATGGAATGACGTGTGACATGTGGTGATGTGTGACATGGAATGACATGTGATGATGTGTGACATGGAATGATGTGTGACATGTGATGATGTGTGACATGAAATGATGTGATTATGTGTGACATGGAATGATGTGTGACATGGAATGATGTGTGACATGTGATGTGTGACATGAAATGATGTGTGACATGGAATGATGTGTGACATGTGATGATGTGTTACATGGGATGATGTGTGACATGAATGATGTGTGACATGAAATGATGTGTGACATGGAATGATGTGAGACATGGAATGATGTGTGACTTGTTATGACAATGTACTGTATCTAAAATACTAGAAACCTACCACATCTGATTACTTGTGATGTGTACAAAAATAAAATATATAAATATTGAAAACCAGTGGGGCATACAGAAAACATAGCTTGTTGCCCAATATATTTGTGTAGACAAATCAGTACAGGTAAACATATTTTTGACCATGAGTATGCATTGAGATCACTATACATGCAATATCTAGTAATACGTCGCCGATTATGTTGTAGGAACCTTTGAACTCTGAAGATGATGTCAGTGAACAGGATCCGGATGACTTGTTTGATACAGACAATGTGGTTGTGTGTCAGTACGATAAAGTAAGTAGCCGAGTATCAGCCCCAAGTGTGGGTGGTCAGTAGCGCAATGTTAACATGTTGGACTCTCGTAGCCAAAGGCCCAGGTTCAAATTCCATCCCATCACTTTCTGACGCAATGTTGATAGGATGCGCTGTCTGTACCATGGCAATGCAGTTATCATCCTTGTATTGGGCCGTCAGTGCCAGCCGGTGCTCGCAGGTTTACTGAAACATTCAGCGCTACGGATGTTACGGGTTTCCTCCTGCCCTATACTTACAAGACGTAATATGTGAAAGATAAAATAATCTTGAAACCACCTCTGAACCCCAATTAAAAAATCGCAATCCAACACCTCACGTTCAAATCTCATGATTGGCATGATTCTTTGTTGCATAATCTTTGTGTTACTGTGATTCTTGATTTATTTATTCTTGTATTTATTTCCTCCCGCTCCAGATTAACAGGAACAAGAACAAATGGAAGTTTCACTTTAAAGATGGCATTATGAATCTCAACGGACGAGACTACGTGTTCCAGAAAGCAACCGGAGATGCCGAGTGGTAGTAGCTGACATTTGACCTCTAGTTGACCCCCTCCACGACCTCTAGAGCTGCATATATATAAATACACATGTACATAATCAAACGTTTCATGGGATGTGACAAAGAAATGTACGTCGGAGAGTTTGTGTGGTATGCATCGTGTATTGCCCACGACTTACCACGCCTTTGTGGTTTTACCGGTGGGAGGATATTATACCATTGCTATATGGTACACAGGGGTCTTTGCGGTCTTATCTGTGGGATAGATCTATTGTGATGTCATCAAAGGAATGGTATTGCCATGCAGTGAGAAAAGCCTGCTTCCCTGACAGCCAATCAATGCAGGGCTTCCTGACAGCCAATCAATGCAGGGCTTCCCTGACAGCCAATCAATGCAGGCATATTCAGACACGCCTCCCACACAGGAATCCAAGAAGGTTCCCTCAGACACCATACAGCAGGGTGGTATAGTAGCCTACGTGTTTCACACGATGTATAGTATGGTGTGACCTAGTCTTCATCCAAACTTGTCGTTTATGGCACGGAGAAAACTGCGTAGGTCTAAATCGGTATTCCCTGAAGCCAAAACTGGGATACGGGTGATATGTACGATTTGATCTCCAGATTTGGAGGACTATTTGTGAGGATATTATGATGTGGCAAGAACTGGTGACAGAAAATGCTGCAGCGAAAACTATTTATATTAAGGTACTATTTAATGAAGCTTATGAAGTCTGACCAATTTACAAGAATAATAAACAGAAAGTCTCTTTAATATTCCTGCAACACCAAATCAATCAAGTCTTCTAAATAGTAATTTCCTGGGTCTCGTTTCACGAAGCTCTTGTAGCCAATATTCAGTGCATAGCGCTCTCGTAACATTTTAGTTACTTGCCAATAAGTTCAAATAAATAAATGTGTAGATCGGGTGTCCCATCTATTCGAGGCAAACAATCTCGTTGACTCAGGCTTATTGCAATGGTTAAGGTTAGCATAGAGTCATTGCAATTGTCCCCCAAACCTCCAAAATAATTTTAAAGAAATTATTAATTTTTATTTTTTGTTTTGTTTACAATGCTGGGCAAGTGGTGGTATAAACTAGGTTTCCCACAGAGCTGTTGCCCGTATACGTCGGACATATGTTAGTCCAGGGCCCTGGCCATGTATAAGATATCGCTACGAGAGTGCTTCAGCATGTTAGTGGATACAAGAGTTTCAAGAAATACCAAAATACAATCTGGACATACCCGGAGAAATAGCAGATAATATATTTTACCATTTTGACCAATATTCTTGTATCTGTATGTGATAATTGTTTTCAATATATGGACATTCATGTAACTGGAAAGATGGGATGCTTACAACTTTTCATGCTACAGTTTATATCTCGTTGCTGCTATTTTCACTGCTACGTGTTCAGTGATCTATGTGATCTTGGTATCTGCTGTTAACACTGACGCAGGAATTGACAGTGTTAGAAATTTTTGTCGCTCCAGGCCAGGGTATCATTTCTCCATGCTTGCATATCCACTACGAGGCCACATCGCTGGTAAGAGCCTGATCGCCACCCTAAGAGATCACCACAAGAACGCTATGGCCTATTCGTGGATACGAGAGCTTTGAGAAAAATACCCAGGAAACGTGACAATGGCTGGTGGATTTTTACCCCTGATCTATGTGTTTTCCTTCATCGCTGCTTTCTCGTTGCATATCGGTGAAATAATCACACTGTGATGTAATTAATTCGTTCATCAGGGCACCGCCTTTTCTAGCCAAGTTTCCAACACTGGAAATATGTCAATCGTACAGTAGTAACAACTTAACTGCGTACAACAACTGGCAGTTCCGTGTATTGAGATTAGTCTAAATAATAACTTTCAATTTATTCATCTTTCCCATTATGTCTGATCGATTCAACCTTGCCTTAAACCTGACGAAGAAAGAAAAACACATTACTAATAGCACACCATTCGTATATAAAGAGGGTGTCTGTTTTGTATAAAAAGGTCGATTTTAATGCATTCTTCAGTTTGTACATGTTCATGTCCATAAGAATATACACATTTTGTCTTCTTTAAAGTGTCATGATTGTATATTAATGTTTTGAGCTTGTATTATTAACGCATGTGTATATTGTCATGATCTATCCTTCAGACGTTACGATGTACATTATTATATACTGTATGCATTCAATTTTTCTGAATATTGCTACTTTAATTTGTTATGGTTTTCTGATAAAGATGACTACTTTATTATCTGATGATGAATAGAAATTGCATTTATATATTGCATCATTCACAATAATAGTGCTCTGTGCGCAAGTGTATAAAAATATTATGCTGAACATATTAGACAAGGATGAAAGCTAATACATTGGTGTACAATTTAATTGGTTTGTAGCAACTTTTGAACAGATGTGGTTTTAGATGAGTATTCAATGTTTGTATTTGGATACTTGATTTTCTGATAGGTAATAAGAATAGTGACTTGGGTTATTGGATACTGAAAATAGAGAATTGTTCATCCGATAATCGGAATGGAGACTGGGTTATTGGATAATCAGAATAGAGACTGGGTTAACGGATAATTGGAATAGGGTTATTGGAGTCAGAATACATTGGGTTAGGCTGGTTAGCAAATAATCAGAACAAAGCCTATGAAACAAAGACTAAGATAATCAAAATAGAGATGGGGTTATCGGATAATCAGAATAAAGACTAGGTTATCTGATGAGAAAAAAAACCACTGTTATCAGATGATTAGTATTTGAATGCAGTACTAGATCATCTGATAATGAGTGTCAATATTTGATATCGTGTTTGGGTACTGATGATTAATTGGAATAGAAATCAGTCTCTGATAATTTGTCACTATATGGATATTAATTTAGTTTTTGTCTGAAAATATATTTCCTTGCAGATATTTAATATTTCTTTCATTTTCTAATTTCATATTTCATTTGGCAATTTAGTAACTTATTTTAAGTTGATTCTAATTAGTAAAATAACTATTTGTCTACTATAATGAGTTTATATAGAATGGCATTCATGTTACAAGTGCTATAATATATTTTTTTTATTGTTAGATCAATGTTTGCTAGACATGTAAATTTTCTACCACATCTTAGTCATGTTTGTATAGGATCCTGTGATTATATTTTCACAAGCTGATGTGAATAATATTCAGATATTCCATAGGTAATTTTTCAGTCACTTCATTCCCAAATGGTTATCTAATGTGAGCAAGAGAGTTTTGGTCCAAGTTCGCCATATTGACATTGAGAAGTTATGATTATGGGGTTTATATTTTGAAAATAGTAATTTAATGGTGGGAGCATAATCTTTATTGCTTTCAGATAATAAATTTAAAATAAAATATTCACCGATTGTAAATCGTCACCACAGAAACGTGACAAAATTTAAACATTCAATTTTCATTTTCTGATGTTTTCTATTTAAAGACACATTTGCCACCTCAAAATTAAAAACACATTTATTTCCTTTCTTGTTTTAGCTACTACGCAGTTGTCTTCTCTTTGTGCAAAATCACTGGCGATCACATGACCAAATGCAAAACAAAGTAAAAATGTCGATTTACATTAATTTGTGTTGTAATCGAATATCATCTTCATGAATATTACTACAGTAGTACGTGTCATTTATTATCGGTTGTAAATATGTGTGTATGTACATTATTTTCCACATAAATGCACAAATTAGTAGTCATATTTTGATATATTTATACGATTAGAAGGCGAAATGCTATCAGTCGTCGATATAATCACTACCGTAGTTTTCATGAGTATGCAATATGGCATTAGTTGGTTTCACTGAGCAAAAACAAATCAACAATACATGTAGTACCAATTCAACATTCTTAGAATGCCATTGAAATAGATTGATATTGTGTCTTAATACTGGCTGTTTATGTCAGACATTGAATGTCTCTAAATAGTCACAAAGCTTTTATATACTTGAGAGTATCTAGGCTGGGTTTGGTTCTTTTTCACGAAATGGAATACACACAACTGTTCATTAATAATATTTTACAATGTGGAACTTCAGTTTATAATTAAATGTGTTAGGCACATTAATAAATATGCTTGTTATTATTATCATCATCTATTTCTGGAATAAATATTGTTCAAGTATTTTGTTCTGTGATGATAAATTTAGAAATCCTCTGAAATAATTCCACAGTCTATATTAATTATCTCATGTAATTTGTTCTCGGACTATAAATAAAATATCACTTTCAACTAATTTGATTAAATACACACATTTTAAAATAAGTTTCCTCGTGTTTAATCCAGTTGCTTTTGTAAATGTATCGTCTTACAATGTAATAACTGCACCGATGCTGTTAATTAGAATAGATCTGTTTCAGAATGTTTCCAACATTTTCCAATACGAATTGTTATGTTAGATTAATTATTGTGTCTTCCACAACAGCCTTCATATAAATTATGATGTGTCATATCAGGCATTTGTTTAAAACTAACTTACTCCAGTAATATGTATTGCGGTAGATTACAGAATCTAAAACAATTTCCATAATTGTTTAAAAGTAAAGTTTTATTTTCAATATTGTAATACGTTTTTGGGTAAGTAACATATATTTCAAGATGAATCAGTAGATTTCTTATTTACTAATATTAAACCAAGTGTATATCTAGATCCAGTGGTGATTTGTAGCCATGAGTATGGTCTTAGTTTGGTGCACGTGTGTGACTAACTGGAGTTCTCTCCCTTGTGTCATAATATGCTCCTACATTTCAGGATTTCAATATTTATGGTTTTGGTACAGTAACATTACTGTTTCTTTCCATTTGTCCATTTTATTTTGTTTGTACTGCTCACTAGACTATTTACTGTTTTCAATCCATCATTTATAGTGTTTCATGACATGTTGCAGGAGTGAAATGTTCCTATTTTATCAAATCATGTGAAAATTGTTATTCAGTGCAACTGCTATGCTATTGGTATTTTGACACACAAAAATACATTATTTTAACTCTTTCCCCCTCTGGACAACTCAGTTATTGTTTTATACGACAATCTTGAATGCATCCAGCGGGGAATGGGTTAAATCCCCTCCAAGTTTGAGTTAATGCATAATTCTCAAATCCTCAGTATAAATAATCCTCAGAAAGAAATGTTGGTAGAAATTTATTTTGTACAATTAAGATCTAAGATAATCCATCCTCAAAATCAAGGCTCTGTGAATATTCATACGCTATGTGACGTCTTGTATGTTTAAGATGACTGAGCTTATGTTTTAGAGGATGGAAATACAATCCTTTGTTCCATGGAACGATCTTAGTGCTAGGAGAGGTAAAACAATAACTGGCACTTATTGTCATGTAACACAGTGTTGTGCCAGTTAAGTACAGATGCATTGCACCTATGAATGTGGACTGAATATTGGTGATTCTTTTTGTGTGTACCAGTGAGAGATATCAAAGACGTGTATGCAGAACGGTGTGTGTATATAGTATATTTTGCCGAGAATCGTCTACGTTGTGTATCTAAGTCAGTGGTACATCATTTGTAATGTATTTCATTAGATGTATCATTGTTGTCATGTGTTTATATGACTTAAATACAATACGATTTATGAACAGTTTGTGTTTTGACTGCATTTTATTCTTGCTGGTTTCCGACAGTTGGTAGAATAATATTGGATATAAGTTGCTGAATGAAAACGCCATTGGATGACAATATTTGGACACTTATTTGGACATATTTACAGCAATATTGGATGGAAGTTTCTGAATGAAAAGCAAGCAAGAACAGAAAGTAAAACGGCATTGGTCCATGAATGACAATATTTGGACGTTATATATTGGATGTAAGTTTCTGAATGAAAAGCAAGCAAGAACAGAAAGTAAAACGGCATTGGTCCATGAATGACGATATTTGGACATTATATATTGGATGTAAGTTTCTGAATGAAAAGCAAGCAAGAACAAAGTAAAACGGCATTGGTCCATGAATGACAATATTTGGACATTATATATTGGATGTAAGTTTCTGAATGAAAAGCAAGCAAGAACAGAAAGTAAAATGGCATTGGTCCATGAATGACTATTTGGATACTGCAGCAATATATTGGATCCGAGCAAGAACAAAGTAAAATATCCACCTGGTAAGGGACCATAGCACTCTCTTAGCAATGTATTGGCTATCGGCAAAGAGAGTGCTATGGTCCCTTGCCTTGGTGGCTAAGAGAGCTTCGAGAAACGATACCCAAGTCATTGGACAACACTATTTGGACACGGAAGCTGTTTATAAAGATGTGATCGGTTTGTTGGCTGGTTAAGTTATGCAATACTCCAGAGTAAAACATAATACTGTACTGTAGAACAAAGATGAGAAATTATCCTAAAATCCCGTGTTCAATTGCAGAGAATGATCGTAGCTACGAGAATATTAAATCGTATTTAATATAATTAAATTAACTGGTTACGACTCGTTCATAGCGTTACGAGAGGAAACAAGTGATGTGAAATAACTGTTGCCATGATTGGTTGATGCAAATGTGATAATCTAGGTGAACCTAATAAATAATACTAGTACACTATATACCAAATTGCCCTTTCCATAGTTCACACATAGTATAAACGTTTCATTAATAGTATAGTGCATCATTTCATTCTTGCCAAAGACGTTTCGTGGCGATTTTAATGAATTTGTACCCCTTTTCTTTTTAAAGTGCAAATTTGTCACAGAAAGTAAAAAATAAATACAAATAAAAAAAATCGTTCCAAATATTGTCACGAAACGTATTATATTTTTAAAAAACTGCTTTTCCATTAACCTATTCTTTTAATTCCATGATATAATTGCAAATTGGTCGTTTAGAAGACTTCGTGATAACAGGAACTGTCGATGTACATGATACGCCCAAGCGGATATAAGTCTGCTATTTTGACTTTTAATTAAGAAACGTGTAATGATGACAGCGACCTTTAAATCCTTGGTCATGTGACTCTTGTCAGTACCAGCCGGTGCTCGTAGGTTTGCTGCAGCATTCAGCGCTACGGATATTGTGGGTTTCCTCATGTCCTAAACTGACAACCAGTGGAAGAATCTTGGAAGCAGTTTTAAACCAAAAAAACCCACTTTAAAAAAAAAATTAATAAATAAAGAAGAAAAATCCATGATATAAATACAAATTGGTCGTTTAGAAGACTTCGTGTTAACAACTGTCCAGGTTCATGGTACTCAAAAGAGGATGCATCTGCTATATTTAAACTTTTAATTAAGAATCTTGATGAAAGTATCCTTTAGGTAATATCATACAACTTCATTAAAAGTGAGGCACCGGTTTTTAATCATGTGGAGTATTTACGAAGACTATTCGTGTGTTCTTGATGATTCATGTATGGTATTGGTAATGTATATAGTTCACTACCGGTGTAGCAATCCCAAAATAGGCACTATGTTGGTTTTTACGGATTGTAAAATTGGCCTGCTATTTATTTTCTTTGGCATGCATGTACTACCGAGACGTAACCTATTATAAAATAAAAAAATACGCATTTCAAATTTCGCTGATATGATCCGGCAAGGAAGTACCATGGGAGTGCTGCTATTTAATGAAAAGCTCGAAAAGAAACATGGTGCAACATATGGCGGAATAAAAATAACATTAACTACTAGTAGCCTATACTAATTCAATTAAAACTTTAGAAGAAAACTGCAATATTAATTATATATATTATACGACACTATATTTATGTACATTGAAAGTGAATCGATGTTTATAAATAGCAGTAGAAGTAAATGATTATTCAGGTATGCACAAAAAAATAAATAAAATCATTATTCATATAAATGTATGCAAAGAAAAAGGTTGAAAGTCTTTATTCAGAATATTGTATAATGATATGCTTATCGTATGACAACCTATAGTAAGGTACACGTCTGTGTATGTTTCATACGTTTGTATCATATCGATCTGCATACATGTACTATTGCATTATTTAAAGTGAATTATTGATACCATTTCCGAGAAAAACTGAACTTGTTATCAGAAAAGTGCAAGAAACAAAAAATGCAGTTCAATTCAGATTTGAGATATGTGCCACTGTACTATGTATACCCGGTAATTTGAATATAATTGTACTTTTGAAATTAATGTATTTCCAACATTTTCCTCCAAGAATGCTTGTTTTTTTCCTGGTTCTCAGTAATGGTTGTTTTCTGAGCATGCTAGCTGTATGAACAGCGGTAACATCTAATTCGTTTCCTTTCATCGAGGATCCTGCCAGAATGGTTTGTTTTTCTGTTCTCATGATCATGAATGGCCGTTTTCTGCAGTTACTCTCCAACTCTTGTCCGTCCATACAACAGTCTTTATTTTTATTTTTATAATTTCTTTATTATTATTATTATTATTATTATTATTATTTACAGTCTGTATACGTATAGCGAGTACGCTCTGTTACGGGAGAATGTTTGTGGAGTGACCTATACCGGTTTTGCTATACAATATAGAGGTTATATTATCTGCTTGTTGTTTCCTTAGAATAATAAGGGATTTGGATGGGATCATGGTGTATTGTACTTGTAAAATATTAATTATGGATAGTACATATAGGCTTAGTAATATAATTGTTTAATAATAAGAATCGTCGTTGTCTGAAATTTGCAGGATATAGCTCTTTCAATATATCATAAAATAAATAATATCCCCTTAGTTTGTTAGTTCTATTAAGCTACGTTATTTGAAATTAGCTATTTATAGGGCCTATACATTACTTTGATCACATTTTACTCTTTATATGATGCGCTGTCTGTACCGTGCCAATACAGTTATCATCCTTGGCCTGTCCGTACCAGCCACATCCGTTGCCTAGCCGGGTGGTCCACTCATTTCTACTCATTCCACAATTGTATACGGTAATGCGAAGTGTTGACAGAGGATGTATACCAGCCAGTGTCCGCAGGTTTACTGCAACATTCATGACTACGGATGTTGCGGGTTTCCTCCCCTAAACTGCTAAGCCATGATATATATTTAAGGTATGAACGGATATCGAGGTATGAACGGAAAAACCGATGTGCAAAGAATCGTGGCTAATGTCAATATCAAATATTATTACGCTGGGCTTGCAAGTTAAATGATAAAATATATACGCTTTTGTTATTTCAGACTATCAAATGAATGTAATCTCTTCCAATTTGTTACGTAATTTATTTATAAGGATTGACTGTCATTATCTTTACGTTCATCGAGGTATGAACGTAAAAACCGATGTGCAAACTTTTGTATGAACCGCTTCGCGGATTCATACAG
>JAUTBZ010160133.1:0-11027 GCA_032361785.1 Lepetodrilus galriftensis | reverse complement strand
TATTGAACTATATGTTCATCACGTTTTAGGTGTATCATTATGGTTACGAGTTCGAGTAACTTCTACAGGTAGGTTTAGATTGTATTATTGAAATGATCACACTAGTACCAGTATCCGAGTATCTACAGCTCAGTTTACCTTGTGATTTCTTAGGTATCTGCGCAAACGTCGGAACCGTCTGCATACGGGTGTGTTTCTGTACGGCAACGACGATGATGACTATGAGCACGGCGAGAACTGTGACACCCGCTGCGACCAACAGGTATTTCCTCCTGGACCGCTTCTTCTTGGCGGTGCCGAACCTGCCACCCCCGGGCCTGTTGTGACCCTCATACCTGACCCCCCACTCGTCCACCAACCCATCCTCGTCATCCCTGCCTTTCCCAGTAACAGGCCCGTACTGTGCTGTCGACATTTAGTCAGTTGGTGTTGCACCTTCATGAAATGACATACAAGTGAAACCGGGGTGTTCAAGAATGCTGTTGCTTATTATTCAAGCATTGTGTCGCTGATTAATACCTGCTTGATAGTACTGCGTACAAGGATCCCAGCTGCTAGCGAGCGCTACCTGCAATTCCTGGACAAATCGTGGGTGATGCTGGCGCCCCCAAACGGACAGGTATGATTCACCGCCAGGTAAAAATGACGGTATCCTGTTGATAAACAGTGAATTTTATCCAATTTTATGTACGTTTCATATTTGCTTTATAATGAACACACACAATGCGGCACAGAATATTCTAAACAAAATTAAATACATTTAATCACCAACAGGTAAATATGACGGTATCTTGTTGAAACAGTTTAATTATTATATGTACTTTTCTTATTGGCGTATTCATTTCACATGTGTGTACTATACGCGTATCCTTCCGAACTAGCATTCAACTCTCTAGTAGGTTGACAGGAACTATAGGGCCTACACATGATGCACCGCCACCATCACATTCTCAAAATGGGTCATCACATAGATGCGTCACCGACTATTTTAAATAAAACATAAGCCTATGCAATATATAAATAAATGTCATTTACGTCGTTTTACAGTGCAGATGTTTTGCTAATAAACCTAAATGTTTAAATACCCTATTTTAATACCCTATTATATCTCGCGAGCAACCAATGAATTCGATAAAATATTCAGTAGCCTATACTATGTTTATTAAGAAGACTTAAACGGATCATGATGTAGGGCCTACATACGTGTACGTAGATACATGATATTGGAATATTTCCCAAACCGCACCTCAAATTATACTTGTCACTAAGTATTCTTGTACAATTGTTTACCCTCTACAACACATTTGAAGATCCATTGCTTGACGAGTATATATAATTATGCATGGTGTTTTGCTCTACTTTGGCGCTTGTAAACTACGAACTCTCAAATGGTAGACATGGTTCGATTCCCGGTCGTGGACGTCATGATATACAATGCTATAGGCCTACATCTAAAAGTGCTATACAATAGCTGGTAGCCTTCTTGTTGTTGTTGCTGTTCCACTTAATTCTTGACGCATAGCAATAAAGTGGCAACTAAAGAAATCAGTAGTATGTATGTATGATACATGTATTTCTTGAACGAGCACACACACATAGGATATGCACCTCTTGTATTGGTAGTAGCCTATTGTCCGTTGATACCTTATCATAACTATTAATTAACATACAGCACATTCTTCAATGTTCATATTGTCTGAAAAAGTGAAAACAATATTATTGTTAACCAACGGCAATTAATGATCTAATTATATGAATTATATATGATCGTGCATAAGTTTTCATTGACAATTACGGTTAAATAAAGTATTTTAAAATTGATAATAATTTAAAATTAGGACATTATTCAGATGTTCCCATTGAATCCGTACCTGTATACATGATATATATATAGTATGTATTATAATTGCCGCAATTTATCAGTCGTCTCCACTACACAAGATCGGAAACATTAAATACTGTGATGGCATTTTAACAAATGATAGGATATTTTAGAAGTCAAAATGTACATGAAGAGGACATAAAGCCATCCAAAACGTTTTCCTCTCGTTCAGCCCACCTCAGCTAATGTTTTGCTGTCTGGAGTTTCCTTGTAATAAAGCCAACTACATGTGTATTCATTATATTCTGTGAAAATCATCAATGACTAATTGCATACGAAATCTTATATATTATGGCATAAATGGGAAGCCATAGACTAGAGCCTTGTCGAACATAGGGCAGAGAACCAGTTTAACGGAGTAAATGTTGGTTTTAGAGTTGTCTCCCTCTACAACATTGTGATGCTCATAAATCCACTGCTGATCCAGTGAATACTTTATTCACGTGCCTGCAAAGTAAAATTAGTATTACTGGTAAAATAAAATGGAGGGATATCTAGTATAGTAATACTATGGCTGGGCGCTCCATACAATCTCCTGCTTCTAAGGACTTGCTTGGTAAGAAAGAAATGTCAAAGGTGGAGATCTAGTCCAGAATCTGGACGCCTTAGCACCACATCCATTCAGCTCATTTGAGCGCTAGTAGTGTGATAATGGAGACGATTCAACTTAGGTTCAACTTCGTCTAGTGGAGATCATGTCCCTTACGTCGTCACATTACATCATTTCTATAGTGAACCCGGTAGACAGCTGGTAGTGTCCAGAATGTGCATCCAACACTGTCAATGGAACACCACCTAAAAGTCTATTTGACTCTATCCCTGCACTGTTAATTTTTATTTTTGTATATGTTTGTTTTTATTGCTTCTAGACTAGACCATCTTTAGTGTATATCCTTCTGTCACAGATATGAATCATCTGAAGCTTGCAAAACTTGGTGTAGCGCTTGCCATCATCCGGTGTAAGCCCGCGTCAAGCAGTGTCAGAGAACATGCAGAACATCTGGCATCGGTGTACATCTCTGCTCAACACAGGCTGAAGGACAGACTGGGGAAAGCACAAGCAGAAATACTCAGTCTAAAGCAGCAAATCCTTTTGTCCTCAGAGACACCACAAACTGCAGGTACACAATACAATGTGCATTTAATATTTATGCTATTCTAATGATTAAATACTGTAACTAAAATCTTGTGATATTTTTGTGTTTACATGCTTAAGTAATAAGATGAATGTGAATGTGAATGCCCTAGATGACGGCTTGGATCATATACTTCCCAGAGAGTTTAGAAGGAAACTTGAGGGCACACTTATTCATTGACTGCAGTAATAATGTAGTGCTATGAATATTAAGTGGACTTGGCTCAAAATCCATGTTCACAATATTATCATTATTATTATTATTATTATGTGTATCTATATTTAAAAATATATTCCTTCAAGTTCCTTGTGAGATCTTGTATTTATTCTCAGGTGAGCGAGTCACAAATGACAGCCAGTCGATATTCCCCACACCACCGTCGGACATCTCCCAAACCCCAGCATCATCATCATCAAACCAAATCCAAATACCCAACACAGACAGCAAGACACTCAGTAAGGACATCAAATTTCTCCATCACATCCTCAGTCTGCACAGAATCGGGACGGCTGTGATTTCACAGGGTTCGACAGCATCCTCCGGCCAAACATCTGCCCCGCTGACATTGACTGGAGTGACACTGGGCACTCTGGAGCGCAGTCTGGGTGGCGTCAGAGATGTACTGTCGGAGGAGACGGAGACGGTCAGTGCTAGTCTGGTGTCCCAGGCTCTCACCAGCGTCGTCGGGGTGTTGGAGCGGGTGCCCCGAGACCGCGGGTACGTGAGATGTCGCGATGTTCTCATGGAGATCATGTCTCAAGTCATGGAGAAGTTCATGGCTACAGACTCTTTTGAAGAGGTAAGCAAGTTAATAAACTGGGTGAAGAAAATATTGCCGCATTATTGGTAATGTTAATAGAGTAAAACAAATCTATGATTCTACATGGTATTGCTATTCATGCCACATTACTATTTATTTTTTTTATTTTTTATTTTTTGCCACATTACTATTTAATTAAAAATTGTATGACTGTATAACCATGCATGTATGGCCGTTACTGACTAACTATGACTTTATGAATACACTAAGTGAAGCTATGACTTCCATACATGTTTTCTTCTGGCTAGGTCTCCGACATTCCACAGACCAGACTCCAGGAGCTCCTAGCATGCTTCTACCACACCAGTTCCCTGGACTTGTTGCACTCCGCCCTCAACATCATCAGTCGACGTATCGAGACCTTCTGCGCAACCCTGAGCGATCCCCTCGGCCACTTCTGCCCTGTGGCTGCCGAGAACACCTGCAGACTGATCTCGACCCTGGACGCCTGCGTGAGGCAGAACCGACAGCTGTTGTCCAGTGGAGAGGGACATGCAGTGTGTGCAGAGATCCAGGCAGTTCTGGAGACGTCTCTGTTACACCTGACTCGGACACACCCTCTGCTCGCTCAGGCTATTTGGAAAGTTTCTCATTCAGTGGAGTTGTGTCTATCACAGTCTCGGTCACAACACTGGTGAGCAGGAAGACAAGAGCAGGTGGCAAAATTATTAAATATCATGTAGATGCTCGGGAAACAATGTGATATATTTATTGTGTAATTTACTAATTCCATTTTATTGTCTTTTATGAGACAATTGGGGTGGATGCAAAGAAAACCATATCATCTGAAAATGCCACAGGAGAGATGTCATACAATATAATAACATTGACAATTAATGTATTTTCTTTCTCTTCTCTTTCTCCTATCTCTCTCCTTTCTCACTCCTCCCTCGCAAACTCCTTTCTCTCATTCCTCCTCCCTCTTCTTTCATTCCTCTCTTATCAAGCTTATCCTTATCTGGGGCAAGTTCAAAGACGCAAGCGCTGAGTAAGCCGCTTAGCTAAACTGGTCCCCTGTCCCATGTACAGTCCATGCGACTCGTGAGACAGTGGCTAGTTTGGTAAGCCGCTTGCATGTTTGAACGACCCCCTGGTCTCATGGAAAATGATGTATCATCCCAAATTAAATGCATGACAGAAAAAAAAACTACAACCAAATAAAATTTAGCTGGCAAATAGAACAATTTTATTTACACAAACTATTGACCGCAGATCAACTGCTGTGCTATAGGCATGATTATGTACATATTTGTATAATATGTACACTTTGTAAATCCTTTCTCTCGCATCACTCACAAAGATTTATCAACATGTCGACATAATATATTCAGACTGCTCATATTCAACATTTCAATAACAACAGTATTAAAATATAATTCATATATAATTGTCTTAAGAAGAATTATGGCACATACATCATTCTTTGTTACTTTCTTTCCAATTTCTGTCCAAACATACTTGTGCACAATTCGCTTACTCTCGGAAATCACATTAGACATTGAAAGTTGTAATCAATACATTCAATTTATATACAACAGTCAACAGTGCAAACATCGCTTTCTATAATGCTGTTTTGATTTAATGGGTACTATTGATGAGTACTTTGGTTTCAATGATTTATCTAATAAATGTACGACTATCGATGGATATAAAACTCATTCTTGACAATAATTCAATATTCACTGCATTTTCTATTTCCTCAAAACATCAAAATGATTAAATGTACCGGTATGTACTTAGTTTCTGTGAAATTATTTTGACAAGGAAAACTGCTAAACAACTTTATGAAATAATAAATATAAATATTGATTAAGAATAAACTGATAATTTGTATTTATTATAAATAATATTGATATGTGATAGTCTAGTATTAAAATTTAACACAAGAACGTAACAAAATCCACCTGTTTACCTAATATACCAGCACCATAACACAAGAGGTATGCAATACAACAGATGATAAACCAACTACCTAGAAAGATTAACACTGGAAACACAGGCATGGCTTGTACAAATAATAGTTATTTGTAGAATATTGGTCGGGTAAATACTTACATGAAAGCAATGACATTCATTTATAAATTGCACTGAACTTTTAATTGGCTACTTGCTCTTTGTTCTGCCTCTATATCTAGTCCATAGGATAAATAAACAAATACAGCCATCAAAACAGGTACTTAGAAACAAATCTAAACATGCATACTGATGTGGAATGTTTTTAAGATCTACACATTTCTAGAATAAATTAAAAACATTCAACTATCCATTCGTTCACAAAAATTTCTTATTTTGTTTATACTTAAATATGTGACAAAAAGAATTGACTTTTTAAACATAAAATACAAGACAATATTTATTTCAATTAGAGTAATTACTTTTGTTTATATTTAACCACTTGGAGCATAATGTACTTTGAGTTTCATGATTTTATTGTTTTCGTATATTGCAAACTGATAACTCTTTTCATAATCATGTTCTTCTCTAAATAGATAAACATTTAAATAATATCCAAATAACGGAAAGACAGATTTCAAAATAGTGATCTAGGTAGTTGCCTAGATATTGGTAATATAGATTGAGAAGACAACCATAACATTGGAGACTTAACTGGTCACAAAGAACAAGAAATGTTGAAAGATTTGCTTTCCTTGAGTAGGAAATATATAATTGCTATTTCATAGGCACTTAAGTTTGTAAGATTCACGAGACAGGACGTGGCAGCCACCTAACTGTGTAATATTTGTACAGTACAAGAATAAGAATAAATAATGAAAACTAGATAATAGATAAGACAGGAAAACAAATAGTTATTTGTTGCTTAATGTCACATTGGGAATCTATTACCCATATAAGATGACAATACTGAAAAGAAAGTCAAAACTATATATGATAGTTAAACATCAAAATTTTTCCTCTCTCCACATTTTTATAAAGTGTGAGTTATGAACAAGAGACATTTGTAATAGCCTGAATCCCACTCATTCAAAGTTATTTACTAAAATACACATTTACATCTTACCCAACAATATCATGATATTTTTTTTATCCTTTTAGTCGTTAAATCTATGCTATATTAAGATTCATCATATATGAAAACACAAGAAAATAAGGAGTGATAAATTCATGCAGAAATGGAAAAGTAAAGTAAATGGAAAAATCTTATTTGTAAATGCATGTATGATAATTAACACAATCATTCACACACAGTGTAGTATTAACTGCATCCATTCACACACCATAAGTTAAGTTTAAAATGTTTGATGCAAACATAATAATGTGAAATGGTCAAACAAGCAGAATTTCTCTCAAACATTTCTCACAGCATGATACTATTGCATGTACAACTAGTTGTATGTTAGAGTGCAATCAACATAGTAAAACTAGTGAGTTGGGCTCTTAACACAACATTGCATCATTATATTCAATAAAGTTTGAGATACAAAACTATTGCTAAGCTAACGTATAGCAGGTGTTAAAGTATGGTATCCAGGGTTCGCAATTAACACTCGCCCGGGCCATTTCTCCCATTTGCTAAAGGTATCCTAAGGGCGAGTAGGAATTCATGTTTTTTGTAAACATTTGTTATTTGTATCACTATTCGGGCGAGTACGTTTTATAGCTAGTTATTATCCCTGGGTATCCCTAAAGTATTTAAACATTGCAATACAATAAATGTTCAGGAATATAGGCAGTAGGACACTTCATCATGAACACACATCTGAACTATATATACTTTCATAAATATATCTCTTCAAACAAAAATACCTGTTATCCATCAGTCGGCATGAACAATCCGTTCATGATCAATATTATCAATAGTCTTACACAACCATACTAGACTAGGCTGCATTTCATGGCCAGAGTAGCTCCATGCATGTAGACACATAACTTAAGCTCCAATTTTGTATTACGTTTTGTTCTCCCCAATACATGAGATTATTATGATGTAAGCATAGCCGGCAATAGGAGACCAAAGATTAACATTATACCCTCCATTCTGGGCCTAGATCATAGGATGATGAACACAAGAGTAGTGATACTAATAGAAGGACCATAGTACCCACACACAACTCTACACAGGGCCAGGGTCATGCCGACCAGTAAGATAAAGAGGAGGAGGAGGAACCGCTACAAACAGTGTGTGGAGCAGCACGCTTATTTCCACCAGTCCATATCACATAACTACTTCAGTGTCAGTGGTAATAGTTCGTCACTCCGGCGTCGGCCGTTTCCGACAGGATTTCAATACTGCTGTCGTCGGGCGTGGTCACGGAGGAACTACAGTTGCTGGCGCCGTTCGTGGCGTGGAGACCGCGGATTTCCAGTCGAGGGCTGTTCTCGTAGTTGATCGGCGTGCTGGCGGGCGTGCTACGTGTCGACGACGACGCAGATGTGCCGGGCGAAGTGGCTATGCCAATTATTTCTTTCACGCTTTGTGGAAGTTTCTTGTAGGTCTTGAGTTGGATGCAGATGCCCTCTGCTTTGGTTAGAGTAGCTTCCAGTGGAATTGACAGACTGATGTCATTGATGTGCTGGAATAGAGACGGACAACTGTAGGATATGCACTGATGTCGATATACTGGAATGCAAACTCAACTATAGGACAGACTCAGGAATAATAATACAAATTTAATAACAATGGGAAAATATTTACCAACAATCACAACACTTTCCGACACCAATATGCCTAGTACACTATTGGAAACTGGTCATTTATGTGCAGGGCTGATATATATTGTTCATAGATATCTGTATTTTCCAATAAGTAAAAAAAAGAAGCTTTAAATGGCAAAAAGTTCAAAGGTGTTGGTTGTGGGTTTTGTGTGACATTTCCAAAATGTTTATTAAGATTACCTTGAGGATTTCTGTGAAGCCAAATCTACTCTCCATCAGCGTGGTCTTCTCCGAGTCCAGGATGGCCAGGGTCATGATCAGGTGGAAGTTCTTGCAGGGTCGGTCTGTCCACACCACCTGACACCACACAAATGTAAAAATTAACGATGAGCTGTCAGACTATACAAATATAGATATGCCTAATGGGCATCACATAGATGATCTAAAATGAGTCCATGTCTATTCAAAATTTTAAGATTTTCTTTTTCCATTTAGAAAAGAACTAAAAAAAATATGTGCCATCTGTTGACAGACTAACCTGAAACTAGTATAGGCTAACTTTATAACTTACCTCCCATAACCTCTGGATCTCGTGGAAGTGGAACTCCCGCTTGAATACGATCAGGATCCATCGGAAGCAAAAGTAGAAGTTTCCGGAATCGTGACCCTCTGAAAATCAAATCAGTATAAAAGTTGCTAATACTTGCACGAGCAAGGAAGTAGACATATAGATTGACATATCCACATAGTTGCACACGCAAGTATACCTACAGTCTGACATATTCGCAAAAGCAAGGAACTAGACCTACAGTCTGACATACCCATGTAGTTGCACAAGCAAGGAACTAGACCTACAGTCTGACCTACCCAGGAAATTGTACTGGCAAGAAGTATACCTACAGTCTGACCTACTCACATAGTTGCACAAGCAAGGAATTAACCTACAGTCTGACCTACCCATGACACTGTACAGGCAAGGAAGTATGCCCATCACCTGACCTACCCATGTTCCACAAGCAAGGCTGACCTACCCAGGTAATTGTACAGGCAAGGAAGTAGATCTACAGTCTGACCTACCCAGATAGTTGCAAAGTTCCGGGTCGTACACCTGCATCAGTTTGTGTATCTGGGACAGTTGTACCTTCATTCCATTCTGGTCCATCTCAAAATTGTCTTCCTGAACACATACATAACATAAAATGCTTCATCATAATTGCAGTTGAGTTTAGTAATCAATGTAATTCTTGCATGTTATCCATCAGAGATTCTTGTTTAAACTTTATGTCAATGGGAACTGTTAATATGGCTGAAGACAAAATATATTTACAATTATCTTTGCAGTGGATGTAAAAATAATAATAATAATGTGCAGATGTAGCGCAACATATCTTGATAAATTTATCGTTATGCTCATAATTTGTGGCCAATGTTGAGAGGGCCAATCAGTACTGCAGTAATATTCTGAAATCAAAGCCATATGTAATGAATGGGGAGAATAGAACAACGTACCACTCTGTCCATGAAACCAGCGAAGCACCAGAACGCATCCACCTCGTTCTCCATCACAACCAGGATAGGAGACAGGAGGTCGCTCATACCCTGAACATACCCTGCAGAGATGCACAGCAAACAAGATGAGTTTATTGTGGTCATTTACAACAAGTTTCTAGAAAGCAACTCTAAAACCCAATTCAAAAACAATACAACAACAAAAGTTTAAACTAATAGAGTTCATGCAAACATAACAAAATAATTAATCATGATATTTATTCAAGCTTTACTGTTGTTTATTTTGTGATTCTGATAAGATCAAGTATCATTATTTAATTTATTTCTTTTTTTATTTATTTGGGGTTTCAAGCCACATTCAAGATTCTTTCATTTATAACATGGTTTTCAGTTTATGGCAGGAGGAAACCTGAATGTTTCAGTAAACCTGCGAGTTCTGGCTGGTACCAAGGATGATGCTGGGCTCTCGGGGCGGGATTTAAACACGGAGCCTTTGGCGCTAAAGTTGAACATTGTACCATTGTGCTACCAGCCATCCCTCAAGTATCATTACGACCCCAGTATAAGTTTAGTTGACAACTTGTTGGACTGGCTAATGACCAACTCACCCAGGTCAAAGTTGTACATGCAGTAGGTCATCAGAATGTCGTTCAACACCTGAAGATTTTGATTGTTTTCCCCAACAAAGAACTTCTGTGTTCTGTCGGTCCTTGTCACATCCTTATCTGAAATATACAATTATCCAGCTAGAGACACGGCACATGAATGGTTTAAATCTGTCCACTATAGAGAACATATTGATCCCTAGATGGAATGTCAATTTGATTATCGTTCAACCCTCTCCAGGCTGGAGGCAATCGGGAATGCCATAAAGAGCAGTGAATATGTCCATTCTAGCAAGGAGAGTGTTAAGAACGTTGCTTCCCTGAATAACAATGAGTGTATTCGATTCAACACTCGGCCTACCCTAGGGCGACGGTCGCGTGGTTAAATTAGCCAATGAGGGTACTCGTATCATCATGAGTGTTTAGTCATTGGCTAATTTCATCACCCTAGGGTTGGTCGA
>JAUTBZ010160122.1:0-11027 GCA_032361785.1 Lepetodrilus galriftensis | reverse complement strand
TCAACTACTTCGACTTTGTCTTCACCATTGAAATGATACTCAAGGTACCAGGATTCAAAGACCATGCATGGTGGTGTTCCATTGACATTCTTGGACGCACATTCTGGACAGATAAGTCTATGATAACCCATGCAGTCCATTCACAGGAAGTAAAGGGCAGAGGCAAATATTGTTGCAGTTTGTGTTTGTGACGTCATAAATTTGCTGCTGAATGGTCTACACCACATCTTGAACTTGGACAGATTGGACACGTCCTGGACACACATGTCCAGTATTCCATTCATGTCCAGGACGCACAGGCTTGTCCTGGAAAGTCAATGGAACACCACCTAGATCATCCTGATATTTCATGCAGATACTGATTGACCTATGACCTCATGAAATTGAATCACTTTTCAGGAGATTATGTTGCATCATATAAATCCAAAATGAAGTCTATTATCATAAATTCTTGCAGAACGCAGTGAAATGCTTGATTTTATTTTAGATACGGTACTTTGCTTAGCGACAATAATGGAGATGTAAAGATAGACATTATGATTAAGTTGGATGTTCAGGAATCCCAGAGGAAACTGTCTTTGCAAATAAATACTGTTTTGAAGAAGCTGGTTGACATAATTGTCTCTATTTTGATTAATGATGAATTGTTTTAAATTAAACAATAATGGATGGACATTTATTAACATGCATGTCTTTTCTGTACCTTGTGTGAGCAGGTTGTAGATTTGGGAGTGCTGCTTCATCCAGGATCATACTGCCGAGATTTGTGGAACATCCTCGATGCTACGGTGGTCATTTGTGCCTTGGTCGCCTTCGCATTCAGGTCAGTTCTCCATACTCGACAGGTCACGTGTACTGTACTGCCTTGTAACATGTCTCTAACCCTAACCCTGAGAGATGACTGGCAGATATTAACACTACTCATATAGAGGGGTTGTGATTGGTCAATATTAACTCACCAGTTTGCGGTTTGGGGTCTCATAACACTAACCTACTTGCAGTTTCAGAGAACATAGAAACGCTATTGTTAATCAGTGGAAAATAGATGGGAACCTTCAATGTAGTCATGCTTAGAAATTAGTTCTACCTCCTGTGCTTTAGATGTTGTGAAATTTTGTGGTAGCTTGGTGATAAATTGTGTTAAACTTTGTGATATATTGTGGTAGATTTGTGACATGATATAGTAAATTGCACATATTACACTGATATCAGATTTACTTCAAGCTACCAAATTAAATGAGTAAATAAAAAGATTTCGAGAAAAAATAAATTAAAATTAAAAGTGTAAATTAAATTTGGTGTAAAGAATAAAATTTGCGTCGGACAGAAAGTATGGACAGAACAGCTAGAAAGGAGCAGCCCCCAAACTCAACACTTTGGTTGCTGAAACCTCTGTTATAAGCTGTCAAGAAGCATTGCAAATGAGAACTTTTGATCAAAGGTTACTAGAATACTGCGCCCTTCATAGCGCATGTTGCACCTTGGAAAGATGTCTGTGATTACCAATTTCTATTAAATTCTGATATTAAATAATAAATATTACTATAAAATCTGAACATTTCATATACTGTAGTGAATATTAAATACTGTACAAATATCATATATTCTATTCTTATTAGACTTCTTGAACAAAACTTTGATATCCCAATATTTAAAACTGATATAATTAAAGTGTGTACCCTTTGTGACTAAAAGTAATCAATTGTTGGCTACTATGTAGCAATAATTAGAAATTTTAAAATTTTTAAATTTAAATTAAGAAATGTTTTGTGTTAGAAAACTTGTTTAAATTTTGAGCGGTTCTATAAATTTGCAATGTTGTGGCTATGATGTTAAAGCAGCATGCAACGAATGTGCTTTTGATATTGTGAAGCTAGTAATGTTGGTAGGTACCGAACGTACCAAATGATTGTATGTGACAGTGGTATGGTCAAGATAGTCGTGCACAATCTGCTCCTCTCAGGCAAGAGAAAGTGTTGCTTCATATTGTTTAGTAGCTACTGTAGATGTTTGTTTGGGAACATGGTGTGCATTGATAATAAAACAAAAATGTACTGGTTAGGCACCTATTATCGCCCGGTACCTATTATCGCCTATCCCCCACTGTAGCGCTTCTGCATTCATGATTGATTTGGATTATGGCATTTATAAAATTAAGACCACTTCCTAATTACCAATAGATGATAATTGGAGCAATAATTGTATTTTTTTTTAAACAAACACCAATTAGCTGGAAAACTTGCATAAAATGAAAATTACATATTGGGGAAAATGAAAATTACATATTGGGGATTGATTTTTCACATGACTAAACAATAATAGGTTACTTGTTTATATTTGTTCGTTAGCAAAAAACAACAAAAAGAAATTTAAAATAATAAATATTTGTTCGTTAGCCATAATGTCATTTCATATATAGTTCGTCAGCCATAATGTCATTTCATATAGTTAGAGCATAACACAATTTCCCTCAATATCTACAGCATTTTATTTTTTCTACAATGATGTACAAAAATATCGCTCTCTTAGTTTGTCATTGAGATCGCTTCAAAATGTCAAAACTACATCATTAGGAAAAATGAACTGTGTGTTTTTATGATACATGAATTAAATTTTTTACATCCAGGTATGCAATTAGGTATGGTTTATATATATTAGAAAATACCAATTTAAAATTAATGAGGCTGGCGCTAATTGTCTGTCATCGATCACGCAATAACTGAAGTTGCATTGATAACTTAGATTATACCATAGTATGGCTAAACATTGGTCAAAGTAAACATAATGAAGTTGATGTCCGTATTAAGAAAAATATCCAGGAAAAAGTTTATATTTTAGGCAATAATAGGTCCCTAACCAGTATAGATATACAAATGATACTAGAAACTATAACGGGGGCGGATCCAGACTTACAGGTTAGGGGGGGCTCAAAGTGTATTTTAGAGTGGGATCATAATTTCACCATAATACAAAATACATGTTTATTGAACAAAATTGTCCAATCCTAGGAAGGCCCAAGCCGGGTGAGTCTCCCCCCTTAAATTTGCCCCTGTATAAGTATTTCATCATAGGTACCGGTGTATTCACAATATGGTCTAAAAAAATTTTTTAATAAGATATATGTTACATATTGTCTATGAGGATATCTTAGATAATACTACAAGTCAGAAAATAGGTATTATTTTCAGTATCAATTTCTAAATTTCAGGGAGTTGTTATGTTTTCAAAATATAAATTCTATTGATGTTGAATACAACTGGCATCAAATTGTCTCTTTGCATTTTGATGAAATATTACTTTCGAACTAGAAAATATAGCATCGTACATATCCAACTGCATGTTCAGCACAATAATATCAATTATGCAGATATCTGGTTCTGAAAACCTGATATAAAAGATTTTGATTGCAAATAGGGTTCTTTCAATATTGGCCTTTTTTTTTATATTAGTGGAAATATGAATGCTTAAATGTTGAAGAATACCTATAATGGTTCATGATTTACCGATGACAACAAGTGTGGGCATGGTTTGTGCTTCTGTAACTGCATGATGCCAGCAGCTTGCGTACCGTAATTACTCTATTAATTCGAACCCTCTAATAATTCGAACACCTAAATTAATTAGCGAAAATAAAACATTTCCTACCCTAAATATATTAACATGACCATTTGTTTTAAATCTTAATTTTCGAATTAATCGAACACAGTGATTTTAAAAAAGTATATATTTACAAGCATACACGTATATTTTCTTCTCTTTTACTATAGCATACACTGTACATACGTGTAGGAAATATTCTTCTTCAAATGCATTGTTAACATCAGTTTACAATATTTACAAGAACTGATTACAATGAATATTATATGTCTCCAGACACAGTGCCGAAATATATTGAGAAAGATAATAGTATTTCATTCTTTAAAAAGATTAGCTATCTTCAGATTGGTAACAGAATATTTGTCCTATAGATAAACTATTATTACGTTATTATAAAAGATTATCTACCAGGGCACGTATTTTCGAAACTAAGAAGTTCATAAGTACTAATTTTTTAAGAGATCTTTTCTCACTAAGAAGTTCTTGCCTAAGAAGTTTTGAGAATACGGGCCCAGATGTATACTATTAACCATTAGAAACTGGGCGCATATTCTCGAAACTTCATAAATCCTTATAAATTCGCAAGTACTAAGAATTTGCTTAACTGGGTTTCTGCTTATGTTAATTATTGAAGAGATATTTTCTCACTTAGCTAAGAAGTTTTGAGAATACGGGCCCTGTATCTTATAAATTCATCTATTTTTGGAAAGCCTTTTAAACATTTTTTACATCTATAATACAGCTTTTGTCGAAGAGAAATATGTGTGTTTTTTTTCGTGGGGCATGTTCTACCTTGCAAGCTGCTGGCAGTGATCTCCTGTGTGTAACTGTTTTACTGTATACTCATTGTGTCTTTGTGTGCTTAGTGAAGGTAACAAGGATGATGGGTGAGTGGTCTAAGCAAATTGTGGCAAGGGTTATCTCCCCCTCAGCTTGTATATACTGCAGTACCTCGGGTGAAAAGCTGCGATGAAACGTACTTTGTGTAATTAACATGCACGCATGTGCAATGATGCATGCTCATGGGTGGCAGAAGGGATTTTCACATCACACACAAGTATATACTAGTATATATATAGGACAGCCAGAGTGACTGTTAACATGATGTAGGGTAGTTGTGATCAATGCAAAATTTGCGGTAATTCGTATAAGACAATGTCATGGATTACCTCAAGAAAAACACTGCATGGCTTGGTATTCACATAAAAATAAGTTAGGTGTTCCTGTTAGGTGTCCATACCAGGACACATAACTTGGATGTTCAAAAATAAAATGTCCTGCCAGGATCCTGTTTGATTCTGTTAGGATTGTTGAACAGGACGTACAGGGCAAACAGGACGCCTAACTGTGATTCTGCCCGTCACTTATTATCCCAAAACAGATCTCCATGTGAATAATAATATATAGATTGAGATTTTACAAAACTATGGCAAGAGAAAGCTCTGAATTATTGTTAGGAAATTATGATTAACAATGACCAAGTATCATTACTTTTATTAGTTTATTGTCATTTCATGTTTTGTCTTATTATTATCATCCTAGAAATAGAAAAGCATATGAAGATTATGTGGTTAGTCTAAATATAATATTTGGATAGATTTAAGTTAGGATCATCAAAGTACGTTTCACCTTGGTACAGTGGAAATAATATATTTGGGAATGGATATTAATTTTATACATATATTTATTCATGCATTTGTTTAATTTATTAGTCAATTTCAGCATAAAGGATAGTTGACATTTTAAACAACAATAATGACATTTAAACTAAACAAGTAATATTATGGTCATGTAGAAAATAGAAAAATAATTACAATTTCATAATTAAATTTTATTAATTTGTCAAATTTGGAGGAGAAAAATAATAAATAACGTATCTCACCATAAGCAATGTAAAAGTATCCATGTCTACAAAATTGCAAAATATCTTGGTTTTATTTTGGTTTTTGCTTGGTTTAATCAATTTACTATAGACAGAATTACTAGTAATTCAATGTGTACCATTGCAGCATGTACAATATATCCAAGCAAAATCAAAAACAAAACAAAGATATTTATATAATCTTGTAAACAAATCTTGTTTTCAAATATGGCATGTTCTTTATTATAAAACAACTCTAATTGAAGTTACTAGAGATTATTCCCTATTTCTGTTCTACATTTCCATATGCTTTCCTCAGTCAATTATTATAGAACGTTATTGACTGCATGTTCTAGAACCTAGTTCATGCTTCATGTTCTAGAACCTAGTTCATGCTTCATATTCTATTCCTGCATCATCTTAGGGCATACACTTCTGGGGTTATTTTTTAATTCATTCCCTAATGCTTATTATCCTATACCGTACCTACAGTATTTTTACCTTTACCCACAACGCCACATATTATATGGACAGACCACATATAAATATAACTGGTCACCAACCATTCTTTGTTGCCATCTTGGTTGATAAATTTTATTTTTTATTTTTTTATATACCTACCGGTATATACTTGAATATTATGCAAACTCCTAACTTTATTTTATGAAATCTTCTAACTTTGTTTGTGTTTCACGTAAAATTATACCAGCTAGTACCAACTGAATTATATTTTGGTATGGAGGTTAAGCAAATCCATTACAGTTCCATATATGTAGAAAGTGTCTCATTTTTATTCCTTTGAATTATTCTAATTTTGAAATTTATTCATAAACAATCATTGAACAAGATCACAATATTAATGTTATTTTAGAAAATGTTTCAGCTATTTAAGGAACAATTAAAGTGTGCATGTATACATGTATGTGTATTTTGAAAGTTAATTATGAAATATTATACATTGAGCTATATGTTTGTACCAATTTAACTAGACAATTCATTGTTAAAAGCTCAGTCATAGAGAAACAAAGGAGGGGTTAAATTTTGTATAACTTTCTCAGAAAGCTTAATATTGTGAGAAGACCGTATATCACCAATGTGGAATACTAGTATTTATTATTTGTGTGCAGTGGAAGTTTTGCCCAGTTCTCAAATGTAAGGGCATAGTTTTACTTTAGTTAGTTAAATGTTCATAAGAAAAGGATGTACTCAAAGAAAAGGATTTGTTCAAGTAAACATACAATGGATGTTATTGCTCAATGTTTATAATATAAAGATAATCTTACTATTTTCTATTTCTTAAATTCTGAAAATCCAATACAAGAATCAGATAATATTGATCCTAATACTAAGAATTACTCCTATTGTCTATTTTATACTAAATTAATTCCTTTTGTAAAAATTCTATCTTCTATTTCATTCCAACTTGATCTGCCTTAAATTCTGTCGACTCTCTAAGGAATTTCTATCAGTTCCTTGTGCTATTTCTTTCAGAATTCAGATTACGTTAACGTAACTATAATCTTAGCATGTTATTGTAAATATTAATTTTCGTGTCGAATTTTATTCACATGGTTAGCTCCTGGATGTGTTATCTGTTGATATGTAGTGTGTGGATTTCTTATGCATAACAATTTGGCTGGCTTGGACCGATTTGGAGACGACGTACCGTTCTCTCCACTTGCGATATGTTCAGTTTTTGGTTACCGCGCAGATGCACATACTTGTATTTTGTGTCAATGCAAAGGGCACTATTCACATTATTTAGCCCTTGCGACAGGATTCTCACGTATTATCCCTTCAATATCGTAGTTACTTTACGTTATCTCACGTTTGCTATATTATTATATGGCCTGTAGCGACATTGACTGTCATTTTGAGGCAATCCATTTTAATATTTACCCCATGTTTTTTTAATGTGATTGTAATGGAATAATTATGTGTACATGGATTTCTTGTTTGATTCGAACGTTTATGCGATACTTTTTCAATGCATTGTGCGTCACTGTACATATGTGCCAATTTTATCACTTTTTTATGGGAATTTTATTGCCTTTTGAGAATTAACACCAATTTTCTTTTTTTACCTGTTTACCATATGACTTGAACACTTACATTATTAATTCACATAGGAAATTGGGGTAGACATATACAATGTTTATATACTCAAACAAATGGAAACTTTTCATTACAACAGTTACTGAGAATCAGAAAGTAATTTCTACTGAGTAGTAAAATCAGGTCTGTAGGATTTATAGTTTCTCCAAATCTTACTACGGAAGAATGCTGTTTTCCACCCTTCAACTTAATAAAATCTGGTTGGCATCAATTTTCCATGTATATTAATTTTCATATTTTAGTTAAATATTTAAAGTAATCATTACAATAATGAATTTTTCAAACATTGTAAATAACAGAAATATGGAAAACAGCTAAAGTGGGAATAATAAATGGAGGGAATCTGTTTAGATAGGGATGAAAACCTGTTGTTACCTGACCCCCAATCTCCTATAGACCGTGTCCATGCTAATGCTGTTACTACCAAGCACTGCACGAAGTACGTAATTTATTCGGTGGTGGATGCCAATTAAATGTATATGTAATGCACACCGAATCTACGAGTCATGCACTGTTATTATCTGCAGGAATGTTTTATCTTATACCTACTTTGTCAACTTCATTATAAGCATCTGTTTATCAATTTACAACACATATTATCACTTGTCCGTGGTAGACGGCTTGCGTTGATGCTCCGCCCAATAGATGTATAGTAGATCTAACAGTGCACTACATTATCATTATCCAACTTGTATATTTTATAAGATTAATGTTTTTATTTCCAAAAAAACACTGCCTGAGATTAAATGGACATTTTATTAACAAATAATCCATTTGAAACATTTATTTCGTCAAATTCACATTTTTTAGACAGAATTGATTTACAGTTAGCTTCAATCAGGTAGATATTCTAGCATAGAAATAATTTACTTTGGTATCACGAGAGTTAGGAAACCATTTAGCGAGATGGCATGCCACTCAAATTAATTCTCGACTGCAAATAATGAGTAAGCATGAATGATATATCACATAAGCAATGCTGTATTATTACTACTACTACTACTGCAGTCCATGTGACATGATGACTGTCTCGGAAGCGTGCATGAAACATAACATGAATTCTTTATGCATCTCGCTGCAGCGGCTAAGTGCATTGTTGGGTCGACTGCGAAATCAATAACGTACAAATTGTTGAATATTTTCTGTGGTAATTTTCAGGGGAGACAATGCAGGCAAAAATCTTAATACCATCAAGTCTCTGAGAGTGTTGAGGGTACTGCGACCACTCAAGACAATCAACCGGGTTCCCAAACTGAAGGTTTGTCGTTAGAATCATTTAACCTTCTTCCTCACACTGGCATCTATAATTGCCCCATCGGTGATTTTGATTACCTAAACCTCGACTTATACACGAGTATATACGGTAATCCAGCATGGAGAAATAATAACCCACTGTGGCTTATACTGGTGACTAAACTTCATGTTCCAGGCCGTGTTTGACTGTGTGGTGCACTCGCTGAAGAACGTGTCCAACATCCTCATCGTCTACGTCCTCTTCCAATTCATCTTCGCTGTCATCGCTGTGCAGCTCTTTAAAGGGAAGTTCTTCTACTGCACTGATGAATCGAAGGAAACGAAAGACGAATGCCAGTAAGAATGATCTTATAACTACTCTAATAAATCGAACCCTCTAATGGTTCGAACACCTAAATTAATTGCCAAAATTAATTTATTTCTGACCCTAACAATGCGAACATGACCAAAACAAATCAAATCCTAATTTCAAATAATTATTTGTCTTACTTGTTTTATTTATTGAATCCTTCATTTATTTACCATTTCATTTACAACCATATTTTGTATTTTAATTTGGTTGTCTCTAACTATATGAACACTGATTTTTAATTTTCCTATTTACCTAATAATTCGAACACCTACCGGTATAAATTTAATTATTTTCTCATGTTCGAATTATTAGAGTAATTACGGTATCTTACAATTATCAAATATCTTGGAAATCCATATTGGCCATGAAAATGGGAATGAGGGGACACACTGAAACATGTCGCTGTTGTTCGTGTTCCTAGGGGCCAGTACTTCGCGTACGGCGGAGCCTCCATCCCGACAGTGAGAGACCGAGAGTGGCTGAGACGCGACTTCCACTACGACAACATCTTGATGGCCATGCTGACACTCTTCACGGTCACCACGGGAGAAGGTTGGCCAGGGTAAGACCACGTTAAGACCACGTTAAGACCACGTTAGACCATACTCTCTGACCACGCTAAGACCACTCTCTGACCACACTGACCACACTCTGACCACACTCTGACCATGCTAAGACCACTCTCTGACAACGCTAAGACCACACTCTGACCATGCTAAGACCACACTCTGACCATGCTCTGACCACACTCTGACCACGCTCTGACCATGCTCTGACCACACTCTGACCACTCTCTGACCACACTCTGACCGCTCTCTGATCACTCTCTGACCACACTCTGACCATGCTCTGACAACGATAAGACCACACTCTGACCACGCTAAAACCACACTCTGACCACTCTCTGACCACACTCTGACCATGCTAAGACCACACTCTGACCACGCTCTGACCACTCTCTGACCACGCTAAGACCACGCTCTGACCACACTCTGACCATGCTCTGACCAATGTCCATCATTAAAATGTTGGCTGATGGCTAGATAACCACGGTTGCATTCAAAAACTGGTTCCCTGTCCTATCTACGGTTCATACGACTTGAGACAGTGGCTAGTTGGTAAGCCGCTTGCAAGCCGGTCTTTGAATGCTCCCCTGATATAGAGATAGATTGAATTAAACAAAGTCTCTACATTCCTCTTTATTAGAACAGGAATGGTCATCATTGTCCAGTAGTAATCACCAGCAGGGGGCCTATTCTCGAAACGTTTTTACAATCGTACGACAATCTTAACGATTCTTATAGTATGGGTACATACTGTTCTTA
Organism: Lepetodrilus galriftensis; assembly: GCA_032361785.1. Taxonomy (NCBI): domain Eukaryota; kingdom Metazoa; phylum Mollusca; class Gastropoda; order Lepetellida; family Lepetodrilidae; genus Lepetodrilus; species Lepetodrilus galriftensis. The sequence continues at coordinate 523 of JAUTBZ010160122.1, read as the reverse complement.
GGCTAAGTTCGTAAGAATGTTTCGAGAATAGCCCCCCTGCTCTGAAACAGTCATGTGTAATAAATTATCTCTTTGGTATTCCGCTACAGGATATTGAAACATTCAATGGACTCGACGTTCGAGAACCGGGGTCCATCTCCGAACTACCGGATGGAAATGGCCATCTTCTACGTGGTGTTCTTCATAGTGTTCCCGTTCTTCTTCGTCAACATCTTCGTGGCCTTGATCATCATCACATTCCAGGAGCAGGGAGAAAACGAGCTGGTAGACCAGGATCTCGACAAAAACCAGGTACGCTCTTCCAGCAGAATTCTGTCTGTACAGCTCCAGACATCCATCAGACTTTGTCTGTATAGATGCAGACGTTCATCAGACTTTGTTTGTATTGGAGACATCCATCAGACTTTGTCTGTATAGATGCAGACGTTCATCAGACTTTGTCTGTATAGATACAGACATCCATCAGACTTTGTCTGTATAGATGCAGACATCCATCAGACTTTGTCTGTATAGATCAAGACGT
>JAUTBZ010160111.1:0-11028 GCA_032361785.1 Lepetodrilus galriftensis | reverse complement strand
AGAGAGAGAGAGAGAGAGAGAGAGAGAGAGAGGGGGAGGGGGGACACGCAAAACCTGAAAACATCGTTAGCCAAGTTTAGATTACATATAATACTATTATAGTATAGTGCACTCGTCTAAGCTTAAAATAAATATTGTACTACCATTCAATGTTATTCAAACATAATACTGTATATACCTTTGAGCCGTACACTGTTGACAGTTACTGTACACATATTCACTATTACAGTGGGAAATAACTGCCGATGTGTAAACACATATTCAGAATAATTGGCTACATATATGTCGTGCAATACATGCACTGTGGCGGCCTACTGACTATGTAAGTGAAAGAATCTTGAAAGCGACTCTAAACCATAATTCACCTAGCCAACTAACCTGACTAATAGACATATACATTGTTGTGTAATCAGACATCAGAACGTGCTATCTGTTAACGACACAAGTCTATAGAGAATTAATCCCACGTATAGTACCCTTCGATATCACGAGTTTGACTCCAAACATTTACACTGTTTGATTTCCATTCAAATTACACGTGTAGGTTACAAGCTACATATACCTTATCGTAAACTTTAGGCAGTGCTTATTAATAGCTAGATATACACACAAGCCGCATATAAATTAGGCTAGTTATATCGAGTTTTATGCAGGCTGATTTCAAATCGTATTTACTTATCAAAGGTATAAACGCAAGCATAAATATAAAAGTGCATGCATATATTGACCGCATCCAATAGTTAAAGAACCAATATTATTACAGTAACACAAATCAGAACTATAAACAGTTTATCAAGCTGTCTACCATCAATAACTGTTTAGAACCACGCATGTATACACAGAATGCTTTCGGAGGCACCCCTTTCGTAGACTTAAAACATAAAAATATGTCGGTCATATGAGGTTTTTATAGTATCAATCTCAGTTGTGGAAACCACGAATGCATCACACAATTAACGGTTCTTACCAATTTGCTGATAAGCACATTATGTAATACGTATTGTATTTAAACTAAGGGAATTTTAAACACACATGCACACAGTGTAAATACATTGAAATAACTTAATGACCATACTTTATACTTTCATACACTGTATTTTTTCAATACTAATCTCAGTTGAAATCACGAAAATGATGGAGAATACGAATGAACATCTCTTCTTCCTGATATATAATACGCAGTGATTGTTTGCTCAAATTTCAAAGAGAGTATAACCACAACGTATTCACACACACACATATAACACACACGCAAGCAACGCACACACACGCACATACACACACACACACACGCGCGCACACACACACACACACACAAACAACGTATTCACACACACACACACACACACACACACACGCAAGCAACGCACACACACGCAATGTTCATCTACTTAAAACAATTTAATACAGTCTTCAGGATCCAGCACGTCGCCACACCTGTTGAACCTACTTCCAGAACCCTTCTAAAATGATGACACGACAAAATCAAATTAAAATATGAGCACCATTTAATGTGTAGAGATATGAAAGTAATCTGAGTAACAAGTCATCGTCAAATAACATTATAATATATAGAATAATACAGAAATAATACTAGCACTTGCTCTGCTTGGGTTATCGTTAAGTTGCGAGCACATATTGAAAAGCGTTATGGACTTCAACCACAGGACTTTGAATAATAATAATAACGTATACCCTCTATCTAAATGTATATAATATATGCGTTCCTTTAAGTATATATTATATAGATAGATGGTATATGTTATTATAATTATCCAAAGGCCTGTGCTTCAACATATACAATGAATGCAATATGCATCTGATAACAAGTATTTCGTTTGTAGATAATAACATACACATACATTAATTTAGTACTTCACTGGATCGGTTGGTTTATATTCATATACTTCATTGGACCGACTAAAGTGAACGGACCGCTTCCTGGGACCATCTGTATCACCCCTGGACAACCGGACCCTCGGGATACTGGCAGACCTGACTGTCCTATGCTTATAGCCAACATCTCCGTGGAAGTGACCATTAGAATGTTCATGCGGACTTCCGGTCGTTGTTCCGTGAGAATGATATCCGTGATGCGAATTCGACGTGGAATTGTGACTCCTGGGATTCGAGTGATTCAAAGAGAACACGGTTCCTGTGATGGTCAAGTCTTTGGTGATTGGTTTCTTAGTCTGAGTGTCGACGGTATCACTGAGAACATGCTTGACGGGTTGCTTCCTAGGATGTACCTCCATTGAAACCACGTCATGGCGCCTGACGTGGGGCTCCCTCACGGTGCCGTATCCAGATGCCTTCACATCGGCACACCCACGTCTAGAAGGCCTAATATTCGGGATAGACAACGTCCTCATACTATGAATAAGTTTCACCGGTTTCCTGGGATGACTTGGTTGCGTAGTTCTGTCTTCATCGTACGCATTGGCTTGCTTTGGCGGCATGTCGTTCTCGGCGGTTCTGTCGACCCCGTGGTGGTCTATGTAGTCCATATATCGAAACTTGGCTCTGTAGAGCTGATAGAAGTACGCTAGTTGCGACGACTTGCCAGAGTTGGAGGACTCACCGGAATCTAGGCATGTCATGTCTGCGACCACAGCTTTCCGGACTTGTCCTGCCGTTCTGTGGTCCGGGTTGTGTCCAGGTCCCGGTGGAGCCATGTCGGATGTCGAATGAGCGCGGTTAAACTCCGGCAATCCTTGTTTTAAATTCGTTCCGTTCGATCGCGCCTTCACCATACTGTCACCTTTAGCCACACTGAACCGACGCATACCCAGCGCGGGGAAGAATACATTTTGAAAGGTTGCTCGCTTAGCGTGACAGGGTTGGGAGAGTGTTGAATTGGAAGCTTTCCAGTAATCCACCCCTGTTGTCCCCTTCTGCCGCCTGATGGCGCTGTTCATTTCCACAGAAGCTTTCATTGGGAACCCATCACTATCATGACTATTATTCACTCTGGGCGATCTCTTGCACTCGTAGGTATCCGTCAAATCTGAATATTGTTTGACGGTGCCTTGTGAGTAAGCGACGATTGGGGGCTGCTTTTGTGAGATGCCTGCTCGCATGATGACGATCCTACTTGCCTTGTACCGCGGAATTGAAGGACGGTGTCCGTCAGTAGTTCATTGTCATACCATATTATTTTAACTGGTCCGCTTTAGAGAAATATAACACCAATAATTTCCTATCTTCATATCCTCTGTCGGCAAAACTGTCACATAGCTGTAGTCGATAGCTCATTTCATTTCACTTGCTCTTCAATATTAGCCCAGCATGTAGGAGGTACGGATGTCATAAAACTGTCACTTGAAATCCACATCAAGTGAATATCAAACTATAATATAGCCGCTGTAGACAGACATTCGACGGACCACACGCGACACCATTTTTATGATTGAAAATAAATTTGTTCTCTTGAAAAGTTTGCAAACAACACATATCTGTAGGTGTTATCAACTAAGTCCACAGCGCACTGCGTTCACCGCGATCGCTCGTTATCATCCCCTATCCGTGAAAAATCATTCTAAATACCTAACACACTCCTGACCTCGTCTCCCGCTCTCAATTCACAGATAGTCACGTTTTCTCTCTCCTCGGCATAATTACACGTCTTCCGGTGGAGCGGGAGGGAGAGGGGTACACTTTAAAACTCTGAGACAATCGTAATGAACTGTCAAGAACAGCCCACGTATACCTGTTCTTTGTCAACTATATCTCAGAACGCACGCTCACATCGGCGTCAAATCTCCAACAAGCCATAGAGCCGATACTATCCATGTCCATGTGAATACAAAGTCAAGGAAAAGTCGCATTTGAGAGGAAGTTACGGGGCTATAACGTGCTAAAGTGTCCAAATTAGCTGTCCGCTGCACGTCCCTGTATGTAACAGCAAGGTCCAGTTAGGGCGTGAAGCTAGACCTCAGTGTAGGCCATGTTTCTAAACAGTCCTCACTTTTGACACTCCTGAAAGAAACCTATGAACTTGTCGCTACAACCTGACATTTATGAATTCTTTTCACTGGAACGCTTGAAATGTATTATCCATATTTTTCTGCATATTCATCCGTTCAGGAATGCATAACATTCTAAAAATGCATTGTTGTGTGATATCGCTTGCACATTGTTACCGAGGTAGAGTCACCAATATTACTTCATATCATGACAGGCGTCGTAAAATTGTTTCTGCAAGGTATATATCACTTTTCTCTCGCACGCCTCTACCGGTCTCTACGCAATGCAATAACAAAACTGATTAGAATTCCCAATCTCCGGTGATCATGCATCGCCATAATAATTCTTCGTTTATCCTACAGCGAAAGTTATGCTAAAACACTCTTCAGATTTGGTTACAGACACTTACTTAAACATACAGATATATTAATGGATTTGCTTTTATTGTTTTTTCACGCCAGATATCACAATAAACATGTTTGATAGCAGTCGGCGATCCTTCGCTCGATTGTATGAAAGACAAAGCAGTAACAAACTACCCCCCATACCACTGGCTCATTTTAAATGAGCGCTCAGTCGGGAGAGAACTTCACATGGTTCACAAGCACCACCTTAAGGTAAACCCCTCTCGTCCATAATTCCTTCTTTCAGAAAAACCTGTCTTCTTCTCAATGAATGGTATCTAATCTGTATCGATCTGCCGAGGCATGCATGATCTTCCAATCACTCAGTTTACACTCTATCCTAATGCCGCTCGTGAATATCCTACATCAATCTCTTAATTAATAGTCTAGACCTTATGCGAATGCAAAGCCAAAGGTAAATTATCAAATTCTCACTGAAAATAGCAGCCCGCCAACCCTTCAATTACGACTACGCAATCCCACCCCCGGAGGTCAACGCAAAGAGCTTATTATGTTACCGAGGGATACTAAGTATTTACTCCAGTCAAATATAAAATTACACTAACGACATTTCAATATTAAATATTCAAAAGGCGGTGAGAGGAGAGTGTTCCGTTTCAATAGGAGGGTGTTAGAATGTCGAACTGACACAATATACGTGATAAATAACCTACGCGTCGTCACTTTTTACACTGTATCAAACCGCCGCGATAGACCTTACTTGGTCGACGCATTCACCATATAATCTTGTCAAATATTATCGACAAAAACAACGGTACTTAGGTCGCGTCTCTATGGAATTGATGAACTAAATCTCGCTCAGTCGGGAATGTAATAATATTGACAGTAGCCAACAGTTTATTTTGCCACGTTTGACCCCTTTCACGTGACATTGACACCTGGACGCATTGACGTTACGTTATTAATTACAAGACTGGTACCATACTGTACCTGTATTCTCAAAACTTCGTAATTCCTCAGAAGTTCGTAAGTACTAAGAGTTTGCATTACTGGTTTTCTGCTAATGCTATTTTTTAAAGAGATATGTTCTCACTAAGGAGTTTTTAGATAAGAAGTTTCGAGAACACTGTATAATCTATGATTTTAATCTATGGTTTGATTTAGTGAATCGAGGAAACAACTAAAACCTATATTATATGAAGATGCAATTACATGTATATTCTAATGATATGCCTTTAAGGCAAACAATCACCGATATTGATGCTAGTTTGGGATTATATATTTACTATAAATGCAAAGTATATCCACTTGACATATAACATCTAACTATCTGTTCACTAAGGTAAAATGTCTCTATTAGGTAACTTCACTTGATAGCCAGTATAACATGAATAATATTCGATAATATATTTTGTTACATTCTAATAGACTACGATTGATTACAGCTTATGTGTACCTAGTATTCACCTCTCAACCAACTCTTTCACATCAGCGGGTACCTACATTTAATATACTGTATATAAATGAAGTTCGAATGGTGTTGTAGAAGGTGACGCAGCGAGTGAATATAATTATTATCGAAAGGTATATTAATAATTCAACATTACAGCATGAGTGCATAATACTGCATATATACATGCATTTGATAAATTAATTATGATTTCTTATTCAAACAAGCGGGGCAAAGGTCATTTAAAGTAATTCCACTTTCACTTTCACTTTATGTTCCCTTTCTCCACACATGGTGGTACAAGAGTTAATTAAATATATAGGTTTAACAAAATTATTTGTCATCAAGAATAACAAGATAGAGCAGGGTTGGATGTACAATATAAGTATTAAATAATTAATAGACTACGTAAAGTAACATTAATCGTTAAACATTAATGAAGAAGATGGGTGGCGAGTCGTAGTAACCACAGATGTTTACTTATAGTAAAATTGCTAAGGCAAGACTAAGATTTATATTATATTATATTGTATTAGTGCAACACAAAACTACTTTGAATTACTTCATATGTACCCGTTATTGTATTACGAAAATGTCGTTATATGCTGTATACATGTACCACTGGGAGTGGTTTAAGTGAATAGAACTTGAAACTTGAGCTAATAACCCACCACCCAATGACATTGGTAACTCACATAATAGATTATAAGGATCTATGCTCACATGTAGTTTGCATGCTTGGAGAATATATGAGTATAGAGTAGATAAGATACTATACGATGTATATAAATAAATGCAAGTTACACATAGTATTACCTAGCAGACAATAACTTTGGTGACATAATTTATGGTCAATCGAAATTATCTGTAGTGCTATTTTTTTATTAGAGATGAATGAGCTTGACGGTATGGTTTTATTGTGTATTTCACTTCTAAGTTCTAATAGAAATCTGATAAATTACGATTAGAGAGTGGTATTAAAGTTTAGTATGCGATTTTTTACGTGTTCATCCCACGTGTGTTGATACTATATTTAATAATATTGTAAAAGAGATAATAATATGTATTATTAAATAGCTTTGAATATTGGTATTATTTAACGTGTTGCAAATACGTTAGAAATACGCTAGAAATTAGGCATCCTTTACTTTTATAATCAAGAGAAATATTCAAACAGTATCACAACCTGTTGCTCAATCTTTTGACATCGAAAACTATAATAGTCTATACATGTTTTCAAATGATACGTGTTTTAATAATTAGCATTGATACACTGTGTAAAACAAACCATATTTTTTCAGTAAGTTTAAATTGAAAGTTATTTCATTACGAATTAGGAAAGTCTCCGAATGTAACTTTCGCAGTGGATTACATTTTATAAGGTGTCACATTCTCAAAATATAATGACAGATAAGCCATCTCCTGTGTACGGCGAGCATAATCCCCTTTGGTAACAAAATATTGATACTGTATATCCCTGCGCGCCTTGACTACGCCCATTGTCAAGTTATAACTTACCAACTGAGTAAAAATAGAGTAAGTTAACTGTCGCTTCTCACGACATGCAATATGTATGTTTATATAAAGTAGTCTGTTGCATGCGAGCTAGCAGATGAACACTTGCAGTAAATAATGAACTCATTCACTTGGGACACGTTTACCGTGCAGCTTAAAGTGTCAATAACATGTTGTTCAATATCCACTGCTCCGTCTTGATGCGTTTTTACTTTTAAAAGCTTCAGTAATCTGGTATATAGATACTGAAATGACATACTTCAGACACGGATGTTTGACTACGAAATATACGTCTGTATGGGCTTCAGAGAGAACATATAGAGACGTGAAGATTGTATTGTCGTTACCTTTGTATCCAATATACATAATATATATAATTTTGTATGCTTTTTTGGGGGGTGCGTTTTTTTTTAAATAACTGAACTTCCGCCAACGCCTCTGCTAAACCGATGTATAGAAAAGTAAATGAATATTCGCCTACGCATACCGTTATATATTATTCTTCATCCTGTTGAAAATTGAGGCGGCTCATGATCATTGTCATTAATACCCAGGGCGTTGACAGGTGAACTACAGGGATACATATAACACAGATAGAATGGAGAAGTCAAATAGTAGATTAGTTTAGTGTAAACATATTTGATTCGAGATGAAATGGATAGGTTATAAGTTATTACAACTTAGGTGAAAACCGCTCCAAGATTTTAGTTTGTAACTATAATAAGAATCGTTATGAAATGTTCTAAGGCTAAGAGGTTCGTAAGAACGTTTCGAGAATATGCCACCCTGGTTCGCAGACTCTTTAAGACAAAGGTTGATGTACGCAGTAGTCCTTACTCTACTCCCTCCTCTCCCAGGTCGTATCTCTTGATGATCATGCTTGCTGCGCATGACCGGAAGTCACCGGGGATCACCGGGTCAAGGTTTACGGCAATCTTGTTGTTGCTGGATGTCTGCAGGTATATGTTCAACGCAAATTAAAGGTGTTGTTTCATTATGTCGAACAAATATATTATTTTAACTCAAAATAGCAAAATAAAGAATTGAACATTGATAAGAAATGCATAGCCCGGAGGGAGTACACGTGTTGTAACACCGTGGGCTAGTCTGTTTGCTAAAGCAGCATATCTGGTCAAAATACCGTTTCTAGATCCTGAAAGACTAAAAATGTCTAGCAGTAAAACATGACAGAAAAATACTTCTTTATTTACTGACAGAACTGAACTTCTAACAGCAGACCTGACCAGACCCGGATGTCCCAAGATTATTTTTTCCGAGATGCAGTTTTCAGTTACTAGTAACAACTGAAACTGAGGTTATTTCTAGAATTGCACATTTATGAAACTCAGACATCAGTAACTTTATTGACTTATTTGTTTCGAGAAATCTGTCGCGGAGTAACACTATATGGTTCTACTCCAGCACTAGATTCGGTCAGCACAACGTTGCGCAGTGATTTCCAGGGGATCGTTTCTCGAAGATTTCATATCCACTATTAGACCATATCAGGACTCTCTTAGCGATCTCTAGTACATGGGGATCGTGCACTTACGATAGCGCTATGGTCTCATGGTGGCTATGACCAGCTGATGACAGTTTGGAGAAACATTACATTGAACGAGGACGGATTGAAGGATGCTGATGTAGTCCAGCAGCTGTCTCTCACCTTTAGTATCCAGGCGCAGCGTGTCTTGGCCGACATGGCCACCGGAAATCCTGGCGAGGAGAACGTTCTCGGGCTGGTGACGTCATCCATGTTGATTATCTCCCCACAGGAAACTACCAGATTAATATCATAATGCTTGTTTGAGCAGTAGATGGTTGCAAGACACATACAGATAGGTGCACCTAAGACAACGCGTAACCCGCGTATACTCTTATTTGTAACATAGAGATAAGTAGTTTTAGGTTTGGTAAGTTTGGAAAGGATGTAGTGTTATACTGTTGACCGTAAGAATACCCAACACTATGTTTTATATTAGCATACCAATTTCAAAACTGCTTAGTTAAGTCTCATTTTAGATAGTTAGGTTGAAGCTTAATATAGTACTGTATATAGGTATTATATTGATAAACGTTAGTCCAGCTGTTACATGAAATACTAGTATAGATCAATCTGTTGAAAGAGCACACTTCCAATTAATTGACGCATCAAATTAAAGTCAAAGAATAAATATTAAATTCGTGAGTGATCCGATGACATTTAAAGCAAGAGGGATGCCAGTATAACGACAGTGTGGAGCTTCTGTATTTCTGTACAGGTTACTAGGACTATTACATTGGTTAGGTAAATAACAGACAGCTGCCGTCCGTGCAGAATAAATGACTTCCTGGCCAGTGATAAATGGCACAATTCCACTTTATTTGACAAGCGCCACATCTAGCACTTCAAATAAATCCAGTTGTATTTCCAAGAGTGCTAATTTGTTACGTTTGCCAGGCTCCGAGTTGACGAACAGCCTAGATCAATTTAATTTAGCAAATTCTGTGCGATTCTACAGTGACATGACGTTGCTTCTTAGCAACAGGAGTTGAGCAATTGGAACATCTGGGTTTTTTTAATTCTATTCTACTTGGAGAGTGAACTTTGCACTTAAAGGTATATTTGCTGGTATTTGAATCACTGGTTCACTAGTTATGCTGAAATATGTTAATACTGTCGCCTATGGGAATCTAGTTGGTTATAAGTTATAACCTGTAATACTTACACGTAGGATCCAATGTAGCACACTTGGTACTGGGGTCGAATCCTTCTGGACAGATACACTGACACTTGTTTTCGAAGTAACCCGGATAACCCTCGTTATAACAACTAGGAGGCGCCCCGCGGCACTTTTTGGCTGTCATGGTAATAAGAAATACATTATTCTCGATTTTCACGTAATTTTATCTTTTCAAGTCATATTTGACATAGTTCAAGTAAACTAATACATTATTTTCCTTTTCAAGCAATACGTGATTCTAATTTTCAAATAATACGGGATACTCAGGTTTCAGATAATACATGATTCTTGGTCGAAAGATGATACATTACGAATTATAGGAACCACGATCAATTTCTAGCCGAAGGTGCCGCTGCGACGCAAATAATTCAGGAAGTGATCGAATAGTGGACCGCTAAGCGCAATTCATTACTAATGGCCGTCGCATTTTGCCGACTTGCAGCGCGCTGAATATTTGCTTCAAATTATTTATTTTTATATCTGTATATTTAGTAAAGCTATAACAATTGCAAGTCGTGGACATTTTGAAAATAGTATATAATTTTACGTGGTTCATTTTGTAATAAATAAATCATGGGAATTCAACAGTTGAATGAATTACCGTAGCATTGGTTGGCGATATTGACTTCCATCATGGCGAAGAAGAGGTTATCTTCATCCTGGCCGGCGATGTCCTGTCTGAAGGGTACTATTGTTGGATAACCATCATTTGAAAATCCCTGGAATAACCCAAAAACATTGCGGGCACTTGGCTTTACATGTCAAGCTACATATATGTTGATATTGCTTTTGAATTATTTCGACAGAATTCAATAATTATGATAATAATATTGATAGTGCGAATTTATTAAGTACCGGGAATGTCACCGTATCAAGTCTAGACACTAGACACTATCTTACTTACCAAACCTATATACTAATCGTTGTAGCATATAAATGCATACTGTATCAACGTATAGACACATTTTGTATCAAGAATAACCATATGCTTCAGTAGCTATTAATATGC
>JAUTBZ010160110.1:0-25066 GCA_032361785.1 Lepetodrilus galriftensis | reverse complement strand
TGTCGATATGAAGAAGGTCGATATGAAGAATGACCTTTCAGCTCGGTCAGATGTCTCACCTGAAGATCCCGAGTTTAATCCAGAAGTTACCTCGTCTAATGATTGTGCTTGTACGACCGCAGATACTTCAAGTTCTCAATGGTTTTGGTGGGTGGGAGTCTTGGTTGTGGGCGGTATTCTTTTTCGGAAAAAACTCTAATGAGAATCCATAGAGTCTTCTTTTTCTTCCTTCTCTTTTTCTCCTTCGCTTGTGCAGGGGTAGATGCGGACAACGATGGTGTGCTCGACGTTTCGGATAATTGCCCCACCATTCCCAATCCTGCTCAATTGGATTCTGACGAAGATGGATTAGGCGATTATTGCGATAACTGCCCTGACATCGCAAACGTAGATCAGGCCGATGAGGACGATGATCCCGCTGGTGATGTTTGCGATAATTGTCCCGGTTTGGCGAATGACCAATCTGATGTGGATGGCGATAATATTGGCGATGCTTGCGACGAAGATATTGATAACGATGGATTTGCAAACGAAAAAGACAACTGTCCTGAAATTCCGAATAAAGATCAGAAAGACGTGGATACGGATAGTGTTGGCGACCTTTGCGATAATTGCCCTGATGATGCAAATAAAGCTCAGGATGATAAGGACCACGATGAGGTCGGTGATATTTGTGATATCTGTCCGGAAAACGCAGATCCAAGCCAATCCGAGTCCGACGGGGATTCTATTGGAGACGCCTGTGATAATTGCCCCAACATTGCGAACAAAGATCAAAAAGATGGTGACCATGATAATGTGGGGGACCTCTGTGATAACTGTATTTTTATCTCAAATCCTAAACAAGAGGATATTGATAAGGATAAAAAAGGTGATCTTTGTGATGACGATATTGATGGTGACACGATTTTGAACAACGTGGATAATTGTAGTCATGTTAAAAATATTAAGCAGCTCGACGAAGATAAAGACGAAGTTGGAGACCTTTGCGATAATTGTCCGTCTAAGAAAAACTCCACACAAACTGATGATGACGAAGATGGCTTTGGTAATTTTTGTGACCTCTGTCCCAATGATAAATCAAAAAACCAAAATGATAGTGACAAAGACGGGATAGGAGATGTGTGTGATAACTGTCTGAAGATTTCGAATGCAACACAATCTGACGGTGATGGCGATGGCATCGGCGATCTCTGTGATGTATGCCCGAAAGTGGCAAACGATCTCTCAAAGGATGGTGATGGTGATGGCTATAGCGATGTTTGTGATAATTGTGTAAAAAAAGCTAATCCCGATCAAAGTGATAGGGATAAAGATGGAGTCGGTGATGCATGTGATAATTGTCCAGCAGAACCTAATTCGGATCAAAAAGATTCGAATAAAGACGGCAAAGGCGATGCATGTTCCTGTGGCGATAAAGATGCCGACCAAGATGGCAAAAACGATAAATGTGATAATTGCCCTCTTCATTATAATCCCGATCAAAAAGATGCAGACCAAAATGGTGTTGGCGATGTCTGCGATACATAGTTGTATGTTTTACCTTTTTCCGGAAAAGCGAAGTAATATTCCGTGGTGAAATCAAACACCATATCTACCACAACCTCTGCGCCGGGATCCGTATTTATAAGCGGTGAATATCTTATTCTTCTCGACGAACCTGCGTTGGTTAGTGCGGTGGACCGAAAAGCGAGCGCCTGTTTTAAGCTCGAATCCACAGGTTATGAAGTGAAAGGGATTTCAAATAGTGACCAGCGTTTGCCCAATGCAGTGTGTGAGGTATTAAATATTCCTCGTGTCGAATTGGATCATGTTCAGACATCCGTTGAACAGCTTGTATCAGAAAGGGGGGATAAATTTGGTTTGAGTTCTTCGGCTGCATCATGTGTGGCACTGGTTCGTCTATTATCACCAGGACTATCCGATCTGGAAGTGTCGAAATTCGCGGGAAAAGCGCATCGTATTTTTCAAAAAGGTAAGGGGAGTAATGCGGATGTGCAACTTGCTTCTTATGGGGGAAGTGCGGTGGTGTATCAACAAAAGGACGGCAATAAGGAAATAGAAAAAGTAAATCTGCCTCCTTCTTTAAGATGTGAGGTTGTATGGATGTCGGCACCGGCGAAGACGGTATCTTTTATTACTAAATTCAATCACGCATTTGAAGATCCTCTTTCTGATCAAGAAATTTTAGAAAGGATGAAAGTAAATAATCGGGTGATTATCAGTTGTGTAAGAAGTAATGCGGCGTCAGATTTTTTATTAGCGTTAAAAAAACAAGACGATCTCCTTAACGAGTTGGGAAAGAAAATTGGAGCACCTATTCATGTGGCGGCCCATACCCATTTGAAAAAGATATGCGGATCTGAGTTCGTGGCGAAAGTATCAGGTTCCGGAGGCGGAGATATTAGTCTGATTTTTGGTGAAAAGGACGCAGATTGGCAGGCTCTATTGTCTTCTTTGCCCGACGAGATCGTCTATTTAGAACTGCAACTTGAACAAAAGAGTTAAGGGCATTTTCCGTCAGAAGCAACGGCCGTTCCTGCGACATAAGCCAAGCAAGGTTTATCATAGTCCTTTCCGTCACAACCACAAACTGGGAATTCGGCGCCTCCAGCGCATGATGCTAAAAGAGGGGTGATATAGCACTTACCGGTTTGATCAGCGGCTCCACATTTGTCTTCTTTTTTGTAAAAGCAATACTCATTGGCACCACATGCCAAACCTTGAATTCCTCCACAAGTTGCGGGAACGATACATTGTCCTTGGATGCATTGTTTGTCATCTAAGCATTCTGCATTTGAAGTGCACTCCGCACATTCTCCTTGTGAGGCGATAGACACCGCGGCTTTACTGAGCTCACATGAGTTGGCATAGGTTTTTTTGTCACACCCACAGACAGGTTCGAATATCGCACTGCATTCAAGACCTGAGGCTGGCTTCTTAGTACAGACTCCTGGGAGGTCACCTTCTCCGCAGTTTTTCTCTTCTGTAAAAAGACAATATTCATCGGATGAACAAGGAATCGAATTCATACTATTTCCTCCACAAGCTACAGGACCATTCCCCTTCTCACAGGTTCCTGAATTGCAAGTAAAGTTCTCAGCACAATGGCGCTTTTTCGTACACCCCTCATAGTCGGGATCGAGGTCACGAAATTTATCGCGAAGGTCATCAAGCGATCCCTTATCGCCCTTCGAACAAACACCGATTCCGCTATCTTGTCGAAGCATTGGTAATTCTGGTGGGCATTTAAACCCGTTTTCCACCACCACATTTTGTCGGTAAACGCAATACGTCTCCCCATCTAAAGTGACGTTTTTTCCTTGATCACCGCATTGAGGGAGCACGGTTGATTTTTCACCACATCCCAATGCAAACAGGATCACAAGTAAGTACAAGTTAACTTTCATTTTTTTCTCCATCTTCACGATCCACAGTCCACAAAAGCGATAGC
Organism: Lepetodrilus galriftensis; assembly: GCA_032361785.1. Taxonomy (NCBI): domain Eukaryota; kingdom Metazoa; phylum Mollusca; class Gastropoda; order Lepetellida; family Lepetodrilidae; genus Lepetodrilus; species Lepetodrilus galriftensis. The sequence goes on along the minus strand of JAUTBZ010160110.1, from coordinate 21,612 downwards.
TTCATGGGTAGAGATTCGCTTTCTTCATCGACTGCATCGTCGAGTTCCACGATCAGCGGAAATAATTGGGTTTCGTAAAATTCTTTTAATTTATCAAGATCTTCAACGCGCAAACGGAACGCAACATTGCGAACATTTGCGCGATCGTCATTTTCGAAGAAACGTGCTTCGACGGTTCTGCCGACAAATTCCAACAACGTGTTAAGTCCGTCAATTTTAGCCATCCAAGGATGGGTGTCCAAACGGTGGGCCTCAGCCCTAAGTTCGTAACGGGTCGTACGTCCTTTGATATGTCGTATTCGATTTCCTTTTTGGAGCTGTAGAAGCGCTTCGCTGACCTCCTCCTTATCAAAAGCAGGAAGCGCGTTCACGATCTGTGATTCCGTCAAGTCACCCGCCCATAAAAGAGATAATATTTGCCTAGAAATACCGTGTTGTAATTCGGGTTCGATAAAATGGTCTTTTAAGGCTTTGGAAAGTAACCCGACCTTCGCCATAGAAACGGAGAGAAGTTTACTAATTTCTCTCATCTTAAACCCACGAACACGTGCTTCCTGATAATAAGCAAGTTCAATAAGTTTCTTGATCTCTCGTAAACTCACATTGCTTTCTAATGCAAGGCGAGCCGCCGGGCGAAGGATCGCGTAAGTGACGCGATTTTGGAGATCTTCGTTTGGTACATCTTCAGACATGGGCTTCCAAAAAAGAAAAGAGGGTTAGGCTACCAGAGATTAAGGACAAGCTCCATTTGAAGCAACAGAGGTCCCTGCAAATCCAGCTAAACATGGAGAATCATAATCCTGACCATCACATCCACATACAGGACGGAAGGGTTGATTTCCGTTTGTACAAGAGGCGGCAGAAACGGGTTTGTTCACACAAACACCGGTTTGATCAGCCGCGCCGCACATCGCAGCCAAGTCATACGCACAATATTGATCTGCTCCACAGGTTATCCCTGCAATACCTCCACAAGAAACGGGCTGACTATCTTGCACACATATCCCGTTTAAACAGCTTTCCCCAACGCTACATTGAGCGTCTTGTGCACATTGGGTAGCACATTCGCCTTCTGCAGAGATGGACACTGCCGCGCGATTTGCTTCACATGCATTTCCATAAGTTTGTCCATCACATCCACAAACAGGAAGATGTTGTGCAGAACACGTTAAATTGGGGGTCGGTTTGGGAACACATGTTCCTGTCTGATCTGCTGCGCCACACATCGCCGTGATTTCATAAGAACAATATTCATAATCAGCACAGGTTAGACCCGCGATGCCTCCACATTGTTTTTGAGCTTCACAAGTTCCGCTCACACATTGCTCGCTATTTTTACAATCCGTGTCAGCATTACAAGAGACCGAACATTCGCCTTCTGCTGAAATGGACACTCCAGCGCGATTTGCTTCACACGCATTTTCATAGGTTTGTCCGTCACATCCACAAACAGGGAGGTATTGTGCGGCACAATCAAGATTCGTATTTTTCGCTTTACAGATTCCTGGGCGGTCGTTTGCGCCGCACATTTGACTGTGGAAACAATATTCGTCAGCTTCACATCCGTTTGGGTTAACCGCATTTCCGCCACATACTTTAGGTTGTTGACATGCACCTATTGAAGCAACAGAGGTACCCGCGAATCCTGCAAGACACGGTGAATCGTAAGTTTGACCGTCACATCCACAAACAGGACGGGCAGGCTGATTACCATTTGTGCATGATTCCGCCGACACCGGTTTGGTTACGCAGATCCCGCTTTGATCGGCCGCGCCGCATTGAGCCGCAGTCTCATAGGCACAATACTCATCTTCTTCACATGTAGTTCCTTGAAATCCACCGCATACCTTCGACGGAACATTATCCACACATGTTCCATTCAAACATGTCGCGTTAATTGCGCATTGTGCGTCGTCGGTACAACCTTGAGAAGGAATATCTTCACATGATCCGTTTTGGCATTGTTGCCCCTCTGAACATTGGTCGTTTGTTGAGCACCCTTGATCACAATCGGAATCTTGAGCCACACAAAAGGTGTCACAAACTCCATCTCCATACCATCCTTCGGACTGGCAGAGGTCGCTTCCATCATTACCTTGTCCGTTAAGTGACGCCGCTTGAACTTTGGTCACAGTATCATTGTCTTCGTTTCCACAACTCAAAGCTAAGCTGCAACAAACAATTCCGATCCAAATACTTATTTTTCTCATTTTAATTCTCCTATCAAGAATATTGGTTTCGTGGGTCATTTTAGGGGATAGGAAAACCCAAGTCAACATAATATCTAAAAATATAGATAAAACGTCGCATTTTGAAAAGTTCTACCGTATTTGCGCCCTTGTTTACGCCTGAGACGGCGAGAGCAAGGAGAATAGTATGTAAAAATCGCAAATGATCGCGGCAAAGTTGTTGAAAGGCTTGACATCTATGAGTCTCATGCCTATCGTGCGCCGCCTTATCAGGGATTTTTACCCTGCGATTGGAGTGAATAAATGACGGTAGTCTATAGAAATGAAGGACAGCTTTTTCAGGAAGCGAAGTTTGCTGTGATTGGTGAATCTACAGAATGGAGCGCCAAAGAATCTGATGCAGTACGCATTCAGCTTGAAGAGCTTTTAGAAAAGCGTGAAGAAGAATTGGTACCTGAGCTTGATGAAGCGGGCACGAAATTTCATTGGGTTAGCCCAGTACTTCGTGCGATGGGAGTTACATTTAGTGTAGCTGAGCATACTCCAGACTCGGAAGCGCGTCCGGATTTTACCATTTTCCCAGGTTCGAAAGAATTTATTAGTGCATTGCCTTTAAGAGCAGATAGAGGATTTTTCTCTAGTGTGTTGGCTGTCGTAGATTGCCACGAATGGGGCGCAGATCTTTCTGCTCTTGATGAAGCTGGTGGCGAAGATAGTCCTGCTTTTAGAATCGATAGAGTTCTTAGAGCAACAGGTGTAAATTGGGGAATCGTGACTAACGGAAAAATGTGGCGTTTGTATCACCGCGAAACTTCCGGTCTTTTCACTACGTTTTATGAGGTTGATCTTTTATCAACTTTGCAAAACCCAAATATTGAAGATTTTAAATATTTCTGGACAATTTTTAGCCCAGAAGGACTTGGCGGACTTAACGGTGCAGATGCGATCGTTCGTAGAATGCTCAACTAAGGATATAAACAATGGCAACACAAAGAAGAAATAAAGACGATCTTGGACCCATTGAAGTCAACGTGGTTGATAACAATATCGGTCGAGCAATGAACCAACTCAAACGCCAAATTGGTCGTGAAGGTGTAAACCGCGAACTTAAGCGTCGTCGTTTTTACGAAAAGCCTTCTATTGCAAAGCGTAAGAAAGCTCAAGATGCTGAACGTCGTCGTAGAAAAGAAGCACGTCGTGAGCGTCAAAGAACAAATTATTAAGTTTAATATTGCTTATGCGATTTCAAACTCACCGCGGTCTCCGCGGTTTTTTTATATCTTGAATCAACGCGTTTTGATAACTCACTAAGGAGTGATCGTGAATTTTCGTCTAAAGTTGATCATATTTTCGACTGTTTTCTTTTCTAGTTTCAATCTTTTTGCAGAAGATGCAGTGTTGGCTGCGGACTTCAAAGTCACGACCGGAAATGAAACGATCGATACACTCTTCAATTCTGTATATTTTGGGGTGGAGTTGTGGAGGGTTTCCGTTTTCTTTGCTCTCATTTTTTTGGGATGGTTATTTAAACGTTATCTTCTCCATCAACTGATGGGCAAGGCCGACGCGGCTCTTAGTAAGACTACTACCGAATGGGATAATAAACTTCTCAAAGTTGTCGAAGCCCCCTTAGGTTTCATTATCATCACCATAATCGTATGGTTTGCCACCCTTTTTCTTCATCTTCCCGAAAAAATATTCACCTATACCTCTCTTGGTCTACGTACGGTGGGAACCATTTTAGCGGCTTGGGTGATCTATCGAGCAATCAACGTATTGCATGAAATGCTTATCGCGTTTGCGCCTAAGATGAATTCTGAAATGGATAATCATCTTTTTCGCTTGGTGAAAAGAATCCTGCGAGTATTACTAATTATAGTAACTATTCTTACCATTCTACAACAATGGGGGTATCACGTTACAAGTTTAATAGCCGGTTTAGGTATCGGGGGATTGGCGTTTTCTCTGGCCGCCCAAGATACACTTGGAAATTGGTTTGGATCATTAATGATTTATACCGACCGACCTTTTAGAGTGGGTGATTGGGTAAAAACCAAAGAAGCCGAAGGTATCGTTGAGGACGTAGGTCTTCGATCCACTACCGTGAAAACCTTTGAAAAAACGACCGTTACGATTCCAAATAAATCACTTGCTGCGGAAGCCGTGGAAAATATTTCTTCCCGAAACATGCGGAGATTTAAGTCAGTGATAGGACTTGAGTACCGCACAACAAGCAGTCAAATGACGACGATATTAAATCGCCTGCGTACACGTCTGCTTGACGACGAAATGATCGATCCGGATTCTGTCTATGTTGCCTTTACAGGTTTTGGCGATAGTGCCTTGGAAGTGCTTCTGTACTGTTTTGTAAAAACCATTGAGTACGATAAGTTTCTGGAAATTCAACAGGCTATGCTTTTAGATACTATGGCGATCATTGAAGAAGAAGGCAGTGCCTTCGCCTTCCCAAGTCAATCCATTTATATGGAAAAGTGATGTGGGTAAAATTAGTCGAGCTGAACCCACACGCCATCAAAAGTAGTTCCTTCAGGAAAAGCTGCTTTGGTCGGAAAATCTCCCCCAGATGACGCGTCGAAGAAGGTGGTTTTTCGGCCCATACTTTTGCAAAGTTTTTGTACCATTTGTTGGGTTTGGATTTTCCCACTTCGTTCATTTCGGCAAACCAAAAGAGTGCCTCCAGGCTTGAGGTGCGTTACGCATTGGCGTAGCAACGCCTCATAATCCCTTTTTAAGGACCAAAATCCGCCTTCACCACTTGAAGAAGTGGGAGGGTCCACGATCATTCCATCAAAGAGCTCTTCACAACGATCGAGGTATTGACGTGCATCTTGTGCATGACATTCATGAGCTTCGGTATCAAATTTATTGAGCTCTAGATTTTCTAGGAACCAATCGAGATAGCGCTTAGAAAGATCCACATTAACCGTGCTTGCACCCAGTTGAGCTAAGCGTACCGAAAACGCGCCTGTGTGCGAGAAGAGGTTTAACCATCGCGATCCTTTTTCTGCAAATTTTTCCAAACGTCGTCGGTTTTCTCTTTGGTCGCAGAAGAAACCCACATCGATACCTTCCCAGACTTCCAGCCAGTATTTTAGGCCAAGTTCACGAATAATTAAGCGATCTCCATGTTGAAGGTGTTGCTTTCCGTGGGAAATAATTTGAACATCAGGCAGAGCGTTATCCACACGAATATCTTTGTCATGCATAGCTTCGATGATCATCGTTTCATCATCGATGGCAATTAAATTATCGTAAAGGATTTTACGAAATGCTCGGAAGGTTCCCGCACTTCTCACGGTTACACGAAAAACCGGTCCAAAACGATCGATACTGATTCCTGGAAGATTATCGTTTTCACCGTGGACAATGCGAAAGCTATCGGTTTCTACGAGATCCGAGAATTGAGACGATCTTTTGCCGATCGCTTCATCAAGGCGAAATGCGATCTCTTCTTCGAGTTCTTCCTGATTTTGAAAGCGTGCTCCCCAAAATCGCGCTACCACTGGATCTTCGCCAGAAAAAATCGCGACAGGACCTAAAGTTCCTTTGGGCGTTTTCAGAATAACGAAAGTTCCTTCTTCAAAATTTCCCCTATCAGTACTTTTATCGCGTGTAACCCAAGGGTGCCCTTCGTTAATATAACGTAGTGATAGGTCCGACACGACGAATTCTTTTAAGGAAAGATTTGCGAGAAGCTTATCGTTTTCACTAAACTTCGGCTTTTCAATCAGGGGTACAATAATTTCATCAGGCCACCAATCTGAAGGCGGTGTCCAACTCGTGGAAAGATTTCCATCAAGCGTATATACGGCGAGTAAGCGTAAGCGGATGCCTTGGCTCGTTGCAAAACCGCCTCTTCGAATATCGCCAAGTACAGGGATTTTTACACTTTCCAGAGCATCCAAGATGAGTGAAGGAAGCGACTTAATATCCTTCACGTCATGCAGTTTGGTGGTAATTTGCAATTCGCATATTTCTCCCACCTTCTTCGACATCGCAACATCAAGTGTGATTTGATCGGTGCTTATTGGTGCATGGTGAGCGCCGGGAACAAGTGCTACCCAAGTCATGACAATTTTTGAATCGACAAAGTCTTTGGCAAAGGAGGCGGATCGTTTTGTGTCCTCGGCCAGCAGCCAGGGACCACCGAGCATAAAATCAGCATTCCAAATGGGATCGAAAATTTCTCGATCATAACCCAACCCATCTGCGACATATAATAGCGGGTCGAAGGGCGTTTCATCCAATTCGCCGGGCATCGAAACGATTTTATCAATAAATGAGATCCCCTCATATCGAATCAACTCGGGACACTCGTACATGTCAAAGTCTGGAAGAGGATCTGGAACTTCGCCTTGAAGAAGAGATCCAGGTTCCAATTCGAAAGTCGGTTTTGTCACTTTAGTGTCGTCAACCATGATCCCTTTACGGCATATTTTTTTGCGTTGAGGAAGGGTTAACCAGCTTGCTGCGATCTGAAGCACAGAGTCAAGCGTTTGGGTATGTTGTGTGACGGGGACTTTAAAGCGAACTTCCATTATCTAGCCTTTCTAAAACGATTGGGTTCGGCCGGAAGGTCTCATGTCAGACGGGAGCGGTCAACGCTTTTTGGAGTTCCCGAAGGTTGGAGGGCACCACAACTTTGCTTCAGGGAGCAGTAAAAACTTCGATGAAATCGAACCAGCTTTCAAGGGTTTTGGCTTCTTTACCTTTTACGCCAAACCAGATGGTCATCTTTTCGATTTGGGAATCATCCGCAGGGATTTGGGTACACAATGCACTGGTATTCCATCCATCAAGAGTGGGCGGATAGGATCTCGAGTATTGATATCGTTGTTTACTTTCTCCCTTCCTATAGAAAGAGAAAGAAACTTCATATGTTGTTTTTGGACTTAGAATCTCGGCCCGTATGCAGAAGCGAGTCGTTTTAGGATTCACTGGAAGCGAGCGATACAAAAGCGAAAAGGCTTCATGTATCCCATCTGGAGTTGTGCTCATGTGGAAGGACTTCTGACCCTCTTTTTTGAACGATGTGCTTAGGGAAGCAGCATTGATCGTACTCATAGCCGAGGATCGATTCCAATAGTGCCAATCGGTGGGAAGAACACCCGTATCGCTGGTCTCCAACGAATCCGTAAATACTTTTGTGTATCCATCTGGGGTATTTCCATTCTCAAAATCAAAGCGCGGTCCAAATGCCCGAGCTTTCACTTCGTTCCAACTTTGGTAAAAGAAGTCCGCGCGTTTTTCAAATTCTCCGCCTCTTGTTTTCTTTATCATTTCATCGATCCTTCCCTCTAAGTAATCCCGATCCTTTAACTCAAGTGAAATAAGGTAATTATCACTTCCGAAATAAAGGTAATCGCCCTTACTACTTTTGAACCACTTGCTTTTTGGAACGCGTTCGGTCCAAAAGTTTTCCCAGAAAGAATAATAATCTTGTAATGCTGAGGCACCAGGACCCACAGCTGATCGGTACCAATCACTTAGTACTTCATCAACGTCCAGATCCGGATTCCATAAAAGCTTTGAAAGAAGATAAAGTTTGGGCCCTTCACTCCAGGACTCTGCAGGATAGGCCTCAGCATAATAATGCTTCACATTATGGTCGCGGCCAAAGCGGAGGTATTCCCCCATGAGGTGTGGATAGACGCGAGGGACAGAATAAATGGGCCGGACATCTCCCGAGAAGGTTTGATCGCCATACACGTAATCGTACCATCCTAATTCGCTTGCGCGTTCTTCCCACTTTTTTGTTCGTAGTTGATCTCCAGATTTTCGGTCTGGATCGACCCATTGCATACGGTCGAAAGTCATGAAGGGGATGATGTTTTCGTGAACTTTTTCCGTCGGAGGGTCGGCGAGATTATGATAGGCCAGTAGACCAAATTTCCTACCTGGATGGGTTTTAGTAATTTCGCTTACTAACTCTGTTGCCCAAGGAAAATAATCATCAGACATATTTATATAACCGAGTGAGTTCGTGGGGTGTCCTTGCATTTGTTGATCGCCCCAAACGATGCTGTCGTTCATACCCAGAGAATACCACTTCAGATTCGGCGATGTATCGAAAATCGATGTTATGTTTTTAACCCCTTCTTCTAATAACCCTTGTGCCCGAAGCACTGGTTGCCAACGATGATTCTCGTCGGTGCATTTTGACGAATCATTTTTACAGGCTCCGACGAATTCAGGACGCGGATAACGTAAACCCTTATACAAAGGATAAAACTCTGGATTACTTTGATAGTATTTTTCTGGGGGGAAAAGATTATAAAGGTTATGATGAAAAGCGGCTTTCGAAGAATATAAACGGTGGCGCTTTCCCCAATCACGATAGGAATCATGTATTTTACCGATACTGAATCTGCGATTTTTGTAAGCGGGAGCGTCGATCTTTTTCTTGCGATCTATCTCAAAGCGGTCTTTCTTTGGTGTGTACGTCCCCAAATTTGTATTGTTAGGAAAAAGCCATCGTTTCCCAAGGGAACGTTCAGCGAAATCGTTTACTGCATATTGAATACCGATAGGCTCTTGTGCACAAAATTCGATCTCATTCTCTGAAGGAGAACTTCGGATAAATCCGTCTTTGCTTACCTGACAACCCAGCTTTAAAGAGATGAATTTCCCCCCATTAGGACGCGCTTTGACGACCTTAAGGTCGAGCATCGTGCTTTCCTTAATAAGCGTTGAAAGGTCTTTGGCGATCAACTGAAGAGAGTCTTCATTAATGAAGATGCTTCCTCCGTTATCAAAAGTAATAGACTGGCTCTCGTTTCCAAGGTCTTCGCCAAGATCACTGATTGCGTCCTTTTGAAAAGTGGAGTCAACACTGAGGTCTTCAATGGACAAGTCTAGTCCAGCATCGCTTTCTCTTGCCGGAGTTGGCGATTCGTCGGCATTGCAGCCGTACAGAAAAAACAATGCGATGAGGATGTATTTCATATAAAAGTTCCAAAAGTAGTTTCTTGAACTTTAACAGCGGCTACAGTCTTTTCATACTATTTAGGGTAGGGAAAAGGATTGTGGTCAGAATCTTGAGTTTTTACGGGATCTCTCAATGTATCTAATTTAATAGATGAATGTGCTCGTTACTATCCAACATGTTCTTCTCATTGTATATTATATGGAAGCTCACTGATGAGAGATTTATGGAATTCAAATACGTCTTCGAAAAAAACCTGACACAAAGCTCAACCTTCTACGAGGAAAAAATGGAAATGTCGTGGAAATATAGAGTCTTGCGTTATTGTATTCCGCTTGTATTACCAACCCCCTTTCTTGCGATAATCCGTTTTTCAGAAAACTCAAAACAAATTAATGGATCTTATATGTTGATTGTTTTGAGTTTATTGTGTATAGTTCTTATTTGGGTTGCATTATATAAGAGCGAGAAAGAGTCCATACGGGCTACGGCCATTGAGGGGCGTCTTCATATTCGCTACCGAAAAATTTGTTCGCCAGAGATTGATATTTCTGACATCGAACTCCTAAATATTCATTCCATTGACCTTTATGATGGAAATGATTTTTCAATTCCCTTGTTTAAATATGATGAAGAGAAAGAAGACTGGGTACTCACTTCGTTTGGTCATTTCGTTCAGGAACGTATGGATGAAGTGTCGGACGAGATGCCTTCTGGCGAACGAAGTATTACTACGTTCCCAAAATAATAGACGGAGATAGCTTTCAACCCGGGTATCGAGCATCAGGTCAGCAAAAATGAAGGCGTTTATCGATGGGATATTTGCCCCAATCCGGAATCTTATGAAAAAATATTTTGCAGTATGTTATCTTTCATCGTTCGAAAAAGTTAAATACTCAATTGTGATCACAGCCTTGTAGAAAAGTAGCGTTGTTTCTTTGGGGAGCCCAAGCGCGAGCAAGGTCCGTAAGATGACCCGATCGGGCTCTTTTTTTAAACGCTCGAGAATTTGCCTTCTCCCCTTTGTGTGGATGCCAAAGAGTACTTTTTTGAGATGTTCCCTCTCGTTTTTCTCAAGCGCAAATCGGCGTATCCGTTCAAATAAGACTCGGGAGATTTCTGTCTCAAACGTCGGGGCAAATCGGATCGCGTTCTTCTTGTTAATCAGCGTATCTAAATAGTTTTTTTCTACCCTACCCAAAGGAATAAAAGTGCTTTGGTTGACGATTCTCTTATCGTGCATGAGCGATAATAACTCGTTTTTAAACGCGCTCCATTCCAATAGGATATGATTATCTTTGACCCCAATCCAATGTGTTTCTACATGACCTTCATCGTCGAAAATCTCAACGAAGCTAAGTCGATCGAAGCGCGTTGGAGGCAAGGCCCGGACGTGTAGAAAAAGGGGGGGAGTCAAAGATTCGGTGGTATCGAGTTTATCCGCCATTTTTTCGATCTCGATAAACATCAAAAAAGGATTCTCTGATTTGAGGTTTTTGGTATTTAGAATTTTATTAGCAAGCGGATAGTGGAGTCCGATTTTTGCCGAAATGTTTGCTTTTTCGATTGCATATCTCGAAAGGAGTCCGTTGCTTTCGCTCCAATTTAAGGGCTGAGGAAGGGCAACAAAAACGTCCTGAGAAGAACTGTTTTTTCTCACTATTCTACCTACTCTTTGTTCAATTTTTAGTGCGGTATCGGGTATGTCCGCGAGGATAATATGAGCGCAATCTGGAAAAGAAATTCCCTCTGAAAGGCACTCAGTGGCGACGAGAACTTGAATCGAATTTCTAAGGTCTTCCTGTTGAAAACCTTCAATGAGCGTATAGAAATCTATAGCTCCTAAACCGGTGACTTTCGTACTTTTTGAAGTCACGAGTCCAGCTCTCATGTTCTCTTGTGAGATTCTACGAAAAAGCGAATCGGCGACTTCAATGCGAGAAGTAAATACGATCGTTTTATCTCCTTCGCGAAGTTTTTTGACGATGCGATCTTCAGATGAAGATCTCAACTTTGACAATCCTTGGATTAGTGTACGGAGTAAATTTAATTCGTCGAAAACTAACCCTTCATCGCCAATCGCTTCATCCGGAAATAGGAAATGCATGGGAAGTTGGCCTTTAGGAAAGAAATCTTTAAAGAATTTCCGATTCATACCTTTGTTATGCCGACGCGCTTCGAGCCACATTTCGTGATAATTTCTTAATGATTTTAAAGAGTACAGGAGCGCAGGCAACCCAAGGCGTAATTGTTGGGTGAGGTGAAAACGAATCAGCCCCGCACTCCATTCTTTTTTTAATACTTCAAAACTAAGCTTCTGCAATGTGGTGGAAAAAAATGCCCAGTAGGCGCGTTCTTCCGGGGATAGTGAGTAGGAAAGTGTTTCAACATGAAGCGTAGGTAGGTGGGAAGAAGGCCGCCGTAGCGTGAACGAGAAAAGTAGTGTTCTAAGGTCAGAAGGCGATGCACTGGAGGGATCAATTCCCAACAATCTTCGGGCATCCCTATCGTCGAGAAAGTATCTCATTAGCGTGAGTAAATCGTTATGAGAGTTTACTAAAGGCGTCGCACTCAATAACAAGCAAGGGCGTTCTCGGAGTATACTTCCCAAGGTTAGAGAACGCTTTGCTTTAGGGTTTCGGAAGCGATGCGCTTCGTCGACAATTACGAAATCTACATTCACGAAATGATCGCTCATATCGATCCGGCTCAGATAATGATGGCTTTTGAAAATAAGGTCGAGACGCGTAAATCGATTGTTTTCGACGACCCATTGTTCTTTTACCCTTGCCGGTCCTAATACGAGAATTGTAGGGGAAAAAATAGTACTGCATTTGTGTTTCGCCACCGCTAATGCCATACGCGTTTTACCGCTTCCTACTCCGTCGGCGAGTAAGGCTCCGCCGAAAATATCAATAACCTCACAGAGGTATCCCGCGCCAAGATTCTGTGACTCGTCAAGGTAGGGTAGGTTAATCCGCGTCCCCTTTTTTTGGCGGAGCTTTTCAAGGATGAGCGCAGCAAGGAGCTTACTTTTCATTTTTAAGAAACGCTGCGAGGGTTCGTTTTTCTTCTGAACTTAGTGAAAGATATTCGGTTTTTTTAGGTCTAGGGTGAAATATTTCTTCAGGTATGGGGATACATTTTATGGTCCAAGCAAAATGACGACGGTATCCTCCTCGTACCCTCTCGGCAAGTAGGCGTACAAAAGCGCGAACAAAATCCGATTCGAAATAGCTGATAAGGCGATGCGCTAACTCAAGGTCTGAACAGGGAATACAATAGACTGTGTTGAGGGGTAGGGCCGCCGTGGTATCCATCGAGACCTTAAATAATTTGGAAATGTCTTTCCAGATTATTTTGGGAGCAATGAGATCAGGGTGCATTCTGAAAACTTGCCATAGGGGCAAGGTGTTTTTTTGATCACTTCTTGCCTCTAAGGTTTTTCGGTGATTCTCGAAATAATGATTCAGTTCTTCAGGAACATTCCTAAGGGGCCGCCCCGTGGAATCATATAAAAATAAAATCTCTCTTCCTTTTTCTTTTCCTTCAATAAGGGGTCGTACGAATTTACGAAACTCTTTAGGGAAAGTACCTTTGGTTTTAATGAAAACATCATTTGCTCCGGTGAAAATACCGCGTCTAGGTTGTAAACATGTATATGAACCCAAAGGTCGGTGTTCTTCACAGATTCGCCGGATAAGATCGCCAATAATTGGAGAGACACACGTCCATGGTGCTCGGGTATCATCGCCAAAAAGAAGGAGTTTGTTTTTGGAACGGGATTGAAGGGAATGAAGCGAGTCCCCAGAGAGCAGTTCGGAGGTCGGATTTTGTTTGCGAAACTGAAGGACAGAAGGATAGGTGGTAGCGTCAAAAAGCTGTTTTTTGTTTTCGCTTAGGTCGATTACCTTTTCAATATCCTGTGCCGCTATGATGCCGCGAATCGGCGCGCTCGACATTCCCCTAAGAGTCTTGGATGGGACCAACGCGACCACACGGCCGCCAGGTCGAACGAGTTCCAAAGAACGTTCTAAGAACATAGAGGAAAGATCGCACTGGCTTCCATATTTCCGACTAATACTCTGTTGGGCGGCCGAATCCCACAGGGAACTGCGGTTGCTCCGATATCTATATTTCAAAACTTCGCGTTCCGCGCGGGGGATATGGTGCTGGCGAACCCAAGGGGGATTCATAAGTAAAAGGTCAAATCCGCCGCGGCTCATGACTTCAGGGAAGTGGGAAGAATACGAAAAGATGGGAGCACTTTCAAAACGGAGGTTTTGCTTTTCTAAAGCGGCAAGCTCTACAAGAGACTGCGCGTTTTTACGAAGGTATTCCGATTGAGAAAGAGAAGCGTGTAGCGGTTCACCGAAAAGGTTTTTACCCTCAAGCACGTGTAGCAAATTACGTTTTTCTTTTTCCAATTTTTTTCGTCTACGTTGGATTTCGTTGTGCTGAAGATCGTGAATTCTCGAATCGAGATCTCTTCGAAGATTTCGTTTTTCTTTTCCATGCGCTTTGGAAAATCGGGTTTGTAACCCTGCTACCCTTTTCCACTCTTTACGAAGTTGTGAAGAAGAAATGGTATCAAAAGGATCGAGAAGCGTATCCCCGACGACGAAGCGATGAGAGAGATTGGGAAGGGGAGGAAGTGCGGAAATCGGCCCGCGGTACGCAGAAAGAATCTGTAACCAGAACCTCAATTCACATAAGCGCACTGCCGTGGGATTCTTATCTACACCATAAAGATGACGATGAATAATCTCAACCAAGGTCTTTGCGTTAGAAGGGAGATCTAAATTCCGCCGAAGTTGCTGAATGACGTGCAGCGATTGAATAAGAAAACCTCCCGTTCCCACGGCCGGATCTAAAATGCGGATTTTATTTAAAGCCTTGGTGATTTTTCTCCGTCCTTTTTCGTCGAAGTGTTTCGATTCAATATCGGATTTCGAAAACCCAGTTGCATCTTCGAGGGTTCTATAAATCCCGTCTGAAACCATCGATGTGATGACGGGTTGGGGAGTATAATAGGCTCCAGTTCGTTTTCGGTCTCCACTATTCATAAGTGCTTCAAATACCTTGCCCAGCATTTCTGGATCGATAGCTGCACAGGTTCGGCTTTCTTCCTCTTCAATCGTAAAGCGAAAACGATCAAAAAGAGATTCGAATATATGCTCCCAAATAGGGTTGGGAGCATACATATCATTATGATTTTTTTCATCCACCGAGGGTTCAAAAAGGCCACCGTTGAGAAAGGGGATTGTGCCCAAACGTGAAGCTTCCTTCGTACGCTCTTTAGAAGGGGTGTTAAGTATTCCGAAAAACAAGCACTCTAGAAATTGCTTTTGATAAGAGTTTTCTGCTTTGGTATTGGTAAACTTAGTTAAGGAATTACTAAGGTACGCCAGGTCTCCATTTAGGGCGCCTCTTACTTGGGCGAAGTATAAGAAGATGATCCTTAGCAGCCAAATAAGTGCGATTCGGTCGCGACTCTCAATGTCGTCTGGGCCGTATTTAATTGCGTTTGATAGGAGAGCGTGGTTTTTGCGAAAGCTATAGAAGAATTGTTTTGTAATGCTTTCAAGATCAAACATTCGGTTCAGACTCTCTTCAAGGTCGTGTTCTAGATCAATGAATAGGGAGTCGATTTGCGGCGCTTCTACACGTTGCACTTTTTGGAGTTCTTTATTAAAAAGGGCAAATTCTGAGGGGGCGCCTGGGAGGATCCATAGGATGATTTCATCGCTTTTTGTAGCGAGAGATCGGATCAGTGAGTGGACTTCTTTTGAGCGTAGATTCTCAGCGCTTAAGATTCGGATTTGCGAACCCTTGGCGACTAGTCGGATTCTTCCTTGTAACTCCTTAGGTATGTTCCACGCAGGATACTCTTGAGGATGAATCGGAATATCGATGGATTTGATTCCGAATTGTTTGGAAAGCAGATTCCATTGGCGATTGGTGATGAGTTCGTTGATATTGTTTTGCATATTTCCCCTTTTGGTACGAACTCCTTTTCGTCCCTTCGGAGAAAACGTTTCAGAGAATGTTTAAAACATATGTAAAATCAATATCTTAGGATTGTGTTAGACCTTCTTTTTTATGAAGTTTTTGAGTATAGCAACAAAGATTTCTGGCGTGTCCTCAGGTGGTGAATGACCCGAATTTTCGATGATTTCGAGCTCGGCGTTGAGTGCTTTAGAAACCCCTTCAGAAAGACGCACGGGGATGACCACATCTTTGTGTCCCCAAATAATTTTAGTGTTCATTTTTAAGGGACTCAAAAGTCGGTCTTCCGAAGAATGTGCGAGCAGGTCCGTTCCAAGACGGACCATATAGCGTAGACGTTCTGTATCGCGAAAAGGTTTTACGTACCGTGCGACTTCGTGTTTACTCATTTTTAATCCTTCCCATTGAAGCTTTTCGAAGATACGAAATATTGATCGACGAGAAATGAGTTTTGCGACACGAATCGGTATTCTTTTTGCGAGAATACCTTCGATCTTTTTCGAGGGAATGTGAAGGCCCGGTCCGACGAGAATGACGTTTTGAAAATCGAAAGTTTTAGCGACTTCATAAACCAGAGAAGCGCCAAATGAATGTCCAACAATATGTTCGGGGTTATAAAGGGATACCACACGGCGTAACCATTCGATGTTGGATTCGATAGTGGTATTTAGTCCACCATCACGGAAGGATTCGTCAAGCCCATGCGCTGGAAGTTCGGGGATGATGAGGTGATAATCGTCGGCGAGAAGTTCGATAATTCGCGAAAACATTAAGCCATGTGCCATGTATCCATGAAGAAGAAAAAGAGTTTCCTTTTCGGGGTCGCCAGCTTCAAAAAGATGGATGGGTTTTTCGTATCCCTCAATAATTTGATAAACGGAATGAAGGTTGGAAAGAACATGCATGGGTAAACTTTTGAAATAACGGTATCAAATCGCAATTATTATCCAAAGATTGTAACGCGACTTGTTGAATGAATGAAGTGGAAAATTCTACTTCCAAAGGTATTCGATTGACCTCCGAATAAGGGTCAACTAGCGTCCATCGGGAGTTAAGCAAAAGAATTAAGAGGCTCAAAATGAAGAATCCCTTAGCGGAACGTATGCGTCCGACCTCGATCGAAGAGTTCTCAGGACAAGAACATCTTTTGGAAGATGGTAAAATATTATACAATATTATCAAAAGCAAGCATATGCCTAGCATTATCCTTTGGGGGCCACCGGGGACGGGGAAAACGACGCTATCCAAGATTTTATGCGATGAAGTGGGCGCCGAATTCGTGAAGTTGAGTGCGGTTTCCGCGGGTGTTAAAGATATTCGTCAAGTCGTGAAACAAGCTGACGAAATGCGGAGGATGTTGGGAACGACCACCGTCCTTTTCGTGGACGAGATTCATCGCTTCAATAAGTCTCAACAAGATGCGCTACTTCCCCATGTCGAAGATGGAACAATTACGCTCATTGGAGCCACCACCGAAACACCTTCTTTCGAGGTGAATCGTGCGCTTTTATCGCGATGTCGTGTCGTGCAACTTCAAAACCTTTCAGATCACGCGATGCACGAAATTGTGGATCGTGCAGTAGAATCCGAGAAGGGGATGAATCAAGCGTTCTCGTTAAATCTCGATGCGAAGGCGACGCTTATTCGTTTGTCAGAAGGTGACGCAAGGACCGCGCTTAGCGCATTGGAAATGGCTTCGAATGCCGCACGTGCACAAGCGGTGAAGGTGATCGATGAAGAAAAAATACTCGATGCGATTCAAAGAGGCGTAAGTTATGATAAGTCCGGTGAGAGCCATTATAATCTGGCGAGCGCTTTGATCAAAAGCTTGAGAGGCTCAGATCCGGACGCAGCCTTGTATTATGCGATTCGAATGTTGGAAGGTGGAGAAGATCCCAAGTTTTTATTTCGACGTCTCATTATTTTTGCGAGCGAGGATATCGGAAATGCAGATCCCCAAGCTTTGACGCTTGCTATTAACGCTTCAACGGCGTTTCGGATGGTGGGTCTACCTGAAGGGACGCTTCCCTTAACCCAAGCAGTGACTTACTTGGCTTGTGCCCCGAAATCGAATTCAGTGTTGAAAGCTTATGCGATGGCTCGTAAGGATGTGAACGCATTTCCGAATGCTTTAGTTCCTAAAAAAATACTAAATTCGCCTACAAAATTGCATGAACAAAACGGACACGCGAAGGGATATAAATATCCTCATAATTTTGACGGTCATTATGTAAAAGAGGACTACTTACCAGAGGAGCTGGTGGGTCATCGTTATTATGAACCGAGCGATCAGGGGTTTGAGAAAACGATCAAAGAAAGACTTGATCGGGATTAATTATTGTTGGGGAGCGTTGAGATTATTAGCGAGGAAATCTGAAAGTGCCGATTTCAACTCGGTGGGCATTTCTTTTTGAAGGATGGTTTTACAAACAGGACCGGTAGATTCGTATGACTCTAAGAACGCAAGACAAGCCGGACAAATATCCAGATGTCTTTGTAAATGTTCTGCTTGGGCTTTTTCCAAATCACCTTCAAGATAATCTACCAGGAGATCTATCATAAGTGGGCAATCGTATATTCTCAAAATTACTACCTGATTAGAAGTTCTTCACAAATAAGATGAAGGCTTTATCGCGAAGTTTCAATTTAATCGAGATATTTATTTAAAATAATACTTAGATTTTTACGAGTCCAATCTGGAATCTTTTCTGGTTTTGTCATGATTGCGTTTTTCAATGCAAAAGACGCGTCACATTCAGACTCTTTTTCGAGAGGAATCGCGGGAATTACTGCGGACAAAATACGTTTTACATTGGTTACGTTCGCCATAAGGGTCTTAATCACTTGAGCTACATCAACGTGATCGTCTTCATTCCAAACGTCGTAGTCTGTAGGAAGGGCGATAGTGGCGTAACACATTTCGCATTCACGGGCGAGACGGGCCTCGGGCATCGCTGTCATGCCAATGAGACTTGCACCCCAAGAACGATGGAGATTACTTTCGGCGATAGTGCTGAAGGCGGGACCTTCCATGCACACATAAGTACCGCCATCATGTACGGTAATTTGTTCGTCATCCTTACAAACCTTGACTAAGACTTCTCTTAACATGGGATGGAAAGGATAACTGAGACCAGCATGGACCGCGATTTCGTCAAACATGGTATTGGCTCGCTTCACGGTTTTATCAATGATCTGGTCAGGAATGACGAAATGACCAGGGACGATTTCTTCTTTGAGAGAACCTGTGGCCGATACGGTAACTAGCCAAAAGACCCCCAACGATTTAAGAGCCCACATATTTGCCCGATAAGGAACTGTAGAAGGATTAAACTCGTGAGATTTTCCATGACGAGGAATAAAGGCTACTCGCCGACCATCAAGCTCCCCAATAGTGAGGGGAGCACTAGGCAAGCCGAAAGGTGTTTCCACGACTCGCTCTTCAATAATGTTTATGCCATCGATGTCATAAACACCG
This sequence comes from Lepetodrilus galriftensis, assembly GCA_032361785.1. Taxonomy (NCBI): domain Eukaryota; kingdom Metazoa; phylum Mollusca; class Gastropoda; order Lepetellida; family Lepetodrilidae; genus Lepetodrilus; species Lepetodrilus galriftensis. Next base: position 2,990 of record JAUTBZ010160110.1, on the reverse strand, counting down.
CTTCCACCAATAATACCGATAGGGACTCTTGAAATGCTTGTCATATTCGCTCCAATTAGATGAGGTGAATATACGATCTATTCACGGAAATGAAATGAAAAAAAAAGCGCCTAAGGCGCTTTTAAATATCAAGTGTGGTCTTAAGGAATGAGGAGTTATCCGCCGACACAAACACCGACGGTTCCAGTACCGTTTTCTGAACAAATATTGCTACAACAATCGTTGTTTTCAAGACAGCTTTTACCAAGCGGACGACATGGCGGTCCACAGATTCCATCGCGACAATTTCCGTGACAGCAATCACCGTTGTCTGTGCAAGCTTCCCCGTCAAAGGTACAATCTGGACATCCTTCGTCGATTTGACCATCATTATCGTTATCCAATCCATCGCCACAAATTTCGCCGGCGCATACAGGTTCAATATTGTCGTCGATGAATCCGTTACAATCATTATCAAGATAATCACAAACTTCTTTGCTTGGCTCACAAGGAGTTGCACATCCCAAAGTAATCTTGAGGGGTTCTGGATTTGCGGGAGGAACTGCTCTTAACTTCGTACATAGAGTGCCCTTGAGAGTAAGCACACCAGTCACAGCATCATACTCCCAACCGTTAGCTCCACCACGAGTAGTAGGCATTTGAGCGACTTCTACCCAAATTTTATTGGCATCTTGTGGCTTGGGATTATCAAGTGTGTATGAACAGGCAATGGCGTTTGTTGCAATATTTTTGAGTGCTGTGGCCAAGGCGTTCGCGTTTGCTGCAGGAGTAAAAGTCATGGTCCCGCCAGCTACTGCTATTTGGTTGAGTTGAGCAGGTTGAATGCCCCCACCCAAGCCGATAACGTAGAGTGGAATACCTGAATTTTTGAGGGCAGCCGCAGCAGTAACAGAACTTGCAATACTACTTGGTTGTCCATCTGTGGTTATGATGACGACTTTAGTTCTTAGCGCGTCTTTGGGGTCCGTAGGATCGCTAACGCGATTTTGAGTACGAATGGCATTGAGAGTTGCAGCGATCGGGGTTCCGCCATTTGCGCTTAAGCCAGCCCAGGATCCCTTCAGAGCTGCAGCTGTATGCGTTCCCATATTAAGATGATGTTTTAGTCCATTAAAGCGTCCAGAGAATTCTCCGAATCCGAAACGAACTTCTGTAGCAAGGGAGTCTGCCAAAGAGTTGAGCGCGGTTTTCGCTGCAGTTAGTCCGCCACCTTGCATCGACCCGGAAGTATCCATGACGATATAAATATTGGGTTGAAGAATTTCGAAATCACTTTTCTGTTCTGCACAAATTTTTCCGGTTGGAATGGGCGAGCAAGCGTCGCCAGCACCGTCTTTATCCGTATCGGTTTGATCAATATTAGCTGCGTTTGGGCAGTTATCACAAACATCACCGATCGAATCGTTGTCCGCATCAGCCTGATCCATGTTTTTAACTTCACGACAATTGTCAGTCTTGGAGGGGACTCCATCTCCGTCATCATCAAGATCGGGGTCATACCCGACGCCTTCTTCACACTCATCTCCAGTCCCATCTTTATCATCATCAAGTTGCTTGAAGTTTGGAACATCTACGCAGTTATCACAAGCGTCGCCGATGCCATCAGAATCGCCGTCTGCCTGGTCTTGGTTAGCCACACCTACGCAATTGTCGAAACGATCGAGGAATCCATCGTTATCGTCATCGGCGAAAGGCGGGATCGTCATCCCATTGTTCTCATTATTTTTATTATTCGAGCCAGTGGTATTGTTATCGTTGTTATCGTTATTGTCATTATTGACTGGCTTGACGGTATTGTTCGATTCATCAACGCATTCCTTGTCATCGTTCAGTGTTGATCCTGTCGGACAAGTGATCTTTTGGGACCCTGAGGTGTCTGTACAAGCGACAGTGGTCGTCAGTAACGAAATAAAAAGGATACTAATAAATTTGTGCATTTTTTCTCCTGATGCATCAAAACCAGAGTGAGTTGCAAAATAATTCTACAAAATCTTGGTATTGGGTGTAACCTAACATAAGCAAAAGTACAATTCGACCACATGAGTCTTTTTTTTATGCCGATTGAGCGCAAAGTTTGAGCGATTCCGAAGATCTAGAAAAAAAATGGGCAGAAATCCGGGAGCCGGAACGGAACCTTAGTTATTGGTTAATGCCAATGGCATTGCTTTATTCCGGTTTTTTCGGAGGCCCCTTCTTTACCCTTATCGTAGCTGCCTTGGTGACTCGCCTTCGTTTGGAGGGGAGATGGTCGCTTTTTTTGATCGGATTCTCAGGAGTTACGTGGTGTGTCCTTCAAGCTTTTACGGCGATCTCCCTCCGAGTTTACGACCCCTATGTCATTTATGTTTTTAGAAGCGGTGTTAATCTCGGCTTGGGAGTTATTAGTTTTTTAGTGGTCCGTCATTGGTCAAAAGGTTTGGGTTATTACAGTTCACGAAAGACCATTATTGTGACGATTGTTTTTGCGCTTTTGTGTGGATTGTTCTTTTTGATGCCCTCACAAAAGATCATGATGGCGATAGGGCGTTAAAAACAGCTTGCCAGGAAAAGAGTTGTCAACTTCTCTCGTGTGCCTAAAATCCCTCTACACTTTAACTTATCGTTTGAGAATGAAAGGAAGAAAATGAAGAAACTTATTATGATTTTGTTGTGCATGTTCAGCGTTACGGCCTGTGAGAAAAAGGCAGCACTAACAAAAGAGGGCTCCGTTTCGGGAGTGGAGCAGAAAGAGGTGGCAAAACCTCAAAGTCAGGGAGAAAAAGCCAAAGCGATGGTAAAGGCGGGCGCAATTTTGATCGACGTTCGCTCTCCAGGGGAGTTTAAAGGGGGAGCAATCGAGGGAGCGATCAATATTCCTGTTCAAGTTCTAGCAAGTCGTATGGGGGAACTGAAACCATCGCAGAAGATCGTGGTATATTGTGCCAGCGGCGCACGGAGCGGTAGAGCTAAAGCTATGCTTGAAAAGAAAGGGTTCACCGCCTTCAACATGG
>JAUTBZ010160099.1:0-11028 GCA_032361785.1 Lepetodrilus galriftensis | reverse complement strand
TATCTTTCTTCAAGCATGATATGTTATAAGGTATGAATGGATTACATATCGGTAACGAAATGTGCTGGAAACCACACTGATTTAAATAGATCTTTATTGCATTGCGAATTCCACAGTAGGTGAGAAAATCTGTAGGTGAGTCAAATCTTGCCCCGGTATTAATGTTCGTGAAAGTTGAGTGAAAGCAGAAGTAATTTGTATTTATAGGGGCTGCTATTTAGAAAAGATTGATATGCAACTTACTTGTTTGCTCTATGTATGTAAATTTACAAGAAATACTCGGGCAATACTTTTAATGTGCATGTGGTCCCTAGTAGGTGCAAATTATTTGAAATTGCACATGTGAGTACATGTATATTTAATCAAGCATGCAAATGCGTTCACATGACCAAATTTACTCGTAGTAGTAGTATAGTAGTAATAGGCCTAGTAGTAGTAGTAGTAGTAGTAGTAGTAGTAGTAGTAGTAGTAGTAGCGGAAGGTCGTTGTTCCAGGCAGGGACAGCCAGTTCTTCAACATGGACGCCAAGACAGGGGTGGTCAGCATGAGGAAGAGATTGGACAGAGACAAGCGGAATGGACGTCGTGTCCTTGACCAGCTGACCTTGACCGTTGATGACCAGATCCACCTCCAGGAGAAGAAGCTTCACATTGTCGTGGTCGACATCAACGACAACCCTCCGATGTTCGGACAAAGCATCTACAGAGTAGCGGTGCGAGAAAACATGTTCCGAGGTTAGTGGGGAGTTGTAGCTGGCTAGAGATGACATTCAGATAAAGGGCATTGTTTATGGTAGGTTAGTGCCAGTGGAGAAGTCATTGTTTTCGTCAATATCTACAATGTGAATGTGGGGGCAAACAATGCTTAAAGTAACGATATATAATATAGCTATCAACAATAAGATCTTTCCATCGAATATATTCAAAGTTACTATGGTGAGGATATGTTAGCAAGGGTATGTGTAAGGCATGGTAGAACAGGAATACAAGCGACGGTGACCATTGGACTGAATAGGATATATAGTTAATCTAACTTTGCTTTCAGATACTTTGATTGCCAACCTGACGTGTGACGACATAGACGACGGCGCCAACTCCCTCTTCACTCTCGTCATCAGCTCCGTGGACGCCACGACGACAGCGCCGCCTCCTAGTGAGGAGAGCCCCGGCGTCCCGGCTGCAAACCTCTCAAGTGTACTCCCTCCCACCTCCACGTCCGACCCCAAAAGAGTGGCGGCGTCTGGTGACAGTGACGGCGGCCGGAAGTCCGGCGCAGTTGCCGGCGAGCGAGGGAGTTCGGACAGCGTTATGGACATCATGGACAGACTGTTTGACGAGAACTCGACCGGAAAGGACACAGCCAGAGGAAGACCTGGCGTCGGCGGGAGGAATCCGGATGCGGGGACAGTCGGGAGGAATGTGAGGTCCACGTCCGGCCATGAGTATCCGGGTGAGGGCACGCGACGGGAGGAGGTCAGGGACAACCACCAGCAGACGTACCTAGGATACACGCCATCCACAACATACCAGGACGACAGAGAGGCTTCTAGAAATCCTCATGAGACAGGAGGATATGGAAGAGAGATTCCTTTTACACGGGGTAGTTTGACAGGTAATCCGAATACGTATAATGGAAATTCGAATGCAAGGGACAGAAACAGGATATCCGGATACAACAGACGCCGAAAATACGTAGGACGGAGAGGCGAGGGACGATACCCCAGGGAGTACGATTCATTGAGGAATGCAAGACGGCGGCAACATAACGACGATTACGACGGATTGGATGACGACTACATCTACGACTACGATGGCAGCAACCGACGCCCTGGGGGGAGGAACTATTGGATGAACCAGACGAATAGCAAAGACACTTCTGGACATATGCGAGGCTCTGGATGGCTACAGAACACCGATGGCCATTCCGAGACTGCCCCAGGGTATATTCGGCTGCCGGACAACTGGGGAGAGCTCCTCCACAAGAAAGAGTCTCGGGCAGACAAGACCTCCACCCAGGATGTGGACGACCCTAATCCCGGCTTCATAGTTCCGGAGGAAGGTGTAGATTTCACCGACGACAGCTCTGAGGATTACGACTCGGGCAATACACCGGGAATGGAGCACAAGACCCTGGCCGTGGAGCCTGTCACAGAGAGACCGCGTTCATTCCCACCGAACATCATCAGTAAAGCTGACCAGGAACGGTTAAAAGAGAACATAAGGCAAACAGTAGACGTTTCAGACCAGGAAACATCAACTAAGAGTGGACTAATTCCAAATCCTTTACATCAAGGAGAAACGTCTGATAATGAGAACGAAACCATACCTTTAACAACCAATGATAACGAGGCCGGTGTGATAGGTGACTTGCCGGACACTGACACAGAAGAACGAGTCACTGAGCACACGCTGAGCTTTGACCTCAACTCTACGGACCGTGACGACGACTTGGGATCGTGGCTGGATTCAGAACGTACTCGTGCCGACGTCTTCTTTGACTACGGAACGGAAGCCACCAATCGCCATGTCCATGACAGCTCCACTCCGCCGTCTATCAGCCAGCGGTCATCAACTAGCAACAGTAGGATCACTAGCAGCAGTAGGGTCACTAGCAGCAGTAGGGTCACTGGCAGCAGTAGGGTCACTGGCAGCAGTAGGGTCACTGGCAGCAGTAGGGTCACTAGCATAGATAATGCCTCTCCAGTCACCACCGACGTGCGGACCGCTGATGGAGTGACCACCGACGTGCTGACCACTGATGGAGATACTAATGATGGAGTTACCACCACAATATCCGACGCCACAACGGCAGCCTCGGTGTCCACTGTTAGTTCTGGTTCTCTGGACGACAGCGATGTCTTGGATGGCTTGTTCAACTCCAACGATGACAGGAATAGCACGGGAAGCCACGGCGACAGTGAAAATCATAACAAGGATATAGTAACCACTCACTCAGAGCATAGTGATCTCAGTTATCCATCAACCTCACGCAATGACGAGTTCTACACATCCACAACTGACAAATCCACTTCCCTGCCTGACCAAGTCGACACATCCACAACTGACAAATCCACTTCCCTGCCTGACCAAGTCGACACATCCACAACTGACAAATCCACAACTGACACATCAACATCGCTGCCCACATCCATCTCACCTACGACAACTACAGACTATTTTTCAAATCATCAAACCTCGACAATCAAAGCTCCATCTGTGATTAAGAATCCGTTCTTTACAGATACCAGTAGCGGCTACAGTAGCAGTGCTGTTTCAATCAATCAAATAGGAAAGCTCCGCAACAAGAGCCCAATCACCAGAGTAAAAAGGTCATTAAAGCTGAAACAGTCAAGTAGCGATTCCGGAAATGACGTCTTGCCAGATCACTTCCGGCCAACTGAGGCTGCTCTGAATGTTCTCGGCGAACTCTTCTCCGACGCCGAGGAGGAACGTAGGCGACGTAGACGACAGCGGAGACGTCGTCAACGGAGGAACAAGTGGAGGAAGTCTGTCAGTAGCTTCCTGCGTCGTATCGCCAGCAGCCATTTCAACTTTGCCACCAAACCCACCGGCTACTCTCCAGATCAGACGATGGGAAACAGCGATCCTGATCTCAACAGTGATCCACTATACACCAACCAAATACCGGATGTCAGTCTGCAATCAGATCCAGCATCGTATGACGAACTGCAGGCTGACAGTGTGTACCCCAGTTCAAATGAAGACAGAAAGCTTAAGTCCTTTTTCAAACATCTGACAATGAAGGGACTGCAACAGGGCAACACCAGTCCCACGGCTGCTCCTCCGCCCAGTGGCGCTGCCGACACTAATCAACGGCTGGCTAGCAGTGACTGGCATCAGCGGAACGCACATCCACCAAGGAACCAGTTTACAGACTGGGATCAGTACGCATATCCAAAGCCCTACCGAGACATAGAGCCGCTGAACGATTACCACGAGGACAGGTCACATGAGACAGGCTACATGGGATGGGGGCATTACATCGAGGGAAAGGAACCGTTTCCTGACAATCTTCGCTATAACACTTACATGGATGGAAAAGACACGATGCCGATGTACCCACCGGTGCCCTGGGACAACTACCAGAGGTTTCCGGCAATTAATCAAGATTACCCTAAGCCATACGGTAGTTCTGGATATAAGGACAGACATCTGTATAATCAAAATATGCAAAGACCTTCACTTTACAGACATCAGCCATACAACATACACCGAACTGCGGCTGCAAAACCAAGATCCAACTATAAAGTGAGGCAACCAAATGTAAGGCCTATCTATAAAGGGAGGCAACCAAATGTAAGGCCTATCTATAAAGCGAGGCAACCCAAGATAAGGCCTATCTATAAAGCGAGGCAACCCAAGGTAAGGCCTATATACAAATGGAGGCAACCTAAGGTAAGACCTATCTATAAAGCGAAGCAACCCAAGGTAAGGCAACCTAAGGTAAGGCCAATCTATAAAGAGAGGCAACCTAAGGTAAGGCCTATCCAAAAAGGGAGGCAACCCAACATAAGATATATACATAAAGAAAGGAAACCCAGGCCAAGACATGTGTATAAAGGGAGGCAATTCCGGCCAATACCTTCATACTTAGAACTACCATTTCAATTGAATGCCGTCAACGGGAGGCAACCAAATGTCCAGACGCCTCAAATGGAAAATGTAGCTCATGACGTGGATTCCAATGGAGTGGACACGTATCCTAGCTTGGATGTGGTGGATGTGGACGAGCCAGACATCCAGTCTGCTAGGGCAAGAATATACGAAGAACTGGGAATAGAGCCTCAGATATCGCCGTCAAATTACGATTACAATCTTGATGTCGGTGACGGTAACAATGATTACTTGTCTGGTAAAATGGCTCCGAGCCGTCCAACAGTCGACGAGGAATCGGGAGACGATAGCCGGCAGAAAGGATTCCAATACAAATCTAAACAGGACCGATACAACAAGTTCCCAGACGGCAAACAGGAACACAGCTCGAAGTCCGGGGTTCCGGTCGTGCATCACTACCAGAGGCCGGTGACGTCAGACGTCAGTGCTGACAGTGATGACGGTGTGGAGGACAGAGTACGTGACAGTCAACAGGGGATCAATATAGCTGATTTTGTCAGCCCTCCTCTTTCTAGTCTGACGAAACTACACATAGAAACAGATCCAGAGAAAGACAAGGTTCCTATGAACGATTACGTCTTGGTACCAAAAACTGCATTTGCTAAGAATCTTGCTTCAGGTGGTCGCCGAGACGATTCACCCAGCACATCTCCCGGGGATGGCAAATACAATGAGGAAAAGTACAGACTTCAGTTTGATAATTTGATCAGCAAACGAGAGGAAGAGGAACATTCAGGACAAGGGCGGTCCAGTTTAACCGGAGTAGATGGCCGAGGTTCTGGAGATGTCTTCGTCTCCCCGAGAAAAGGAATGAATCACCAGGACAACCTGTCACATTTCCCTCCACCTTATGCCTATGGCTTTGACTCAAAAACTGTCGATAAACGAGATCTCCGAAGATTTCTGGACAGAACCAGTAGAGACACATTTGAGTCGAATTATCTGAAACATCAGTACAAGGAATCCAACAGGAACTCTGACAGAAATGATGAAATGATAGAAAACCATCGGCAGGGAGGCGAAGAAAGCAACCATGAGGCTATCTCAGAGCTTAGGGAGCGATTGAAAAAGGCATTAGATAACACCGCCAGAGGACCCAGAAGACGCCCAGTTTCCAACACGCCATATTCATCTAACGAACCATTGAGGGAAGTCTTCGATGCAAACTCTAGAGACCCGAGAAAAAGTCAAGCTCTCAAAACAGCATTTTCATCTCTCCTACAAGAAAGCCAAAGTGTTGAATCCATCGCTGAACATGGAGCGAACCAACATGACAAGCAGTCTAATTTACGTGACTTGTCTCGTGATAAGCCCACGAACTTGCCCAGCCCTCAGAACTTGCACAACCCTCAGAAATCGTCCAACGATCAGGCATTTCCCAACGCTCAGAAATTTCCCAACTCTCATACCTTGCCAAACCCTCAGAACTTGCCAAACGCTCAGAACTTGCCCAACCAAGAGAAAGTGTCCAAACTGCGCAAGTTGGCCAACCCTCGAAAGATGCCAAACCCTAGGAATCTGCCTAAGCGAGATGCAACCAGCGTGACAAAGCCCATGTTTGAAGCGAAGGGTCTCGCCATCTGGGCAAACAGTAAAGGCGTGGACTACGACTCGATGCCTGCTGGCGACCACACCTTCACGCTGACAGTGCTGGCTATAGACAGACCAGAGTACGGCAGGCCGCTCACAGGAACAACGCTGGTGCTTGTGCAGGTTAGTAGACGTGAATCAGAAGTGCTGGGTATCCTTTCACGAAACTCTCTTATCCGCCAAGATACCATATCACTCTCTTTGCAGTGTATTAGCTATCGGCAAAGAGAACGCTATGGTATCTTAGTGGACAAGAGAGCTTCGTGAAAGGAAACCCAGAACAACCACACAGGAAGCTCACGTATTCCAAATTATTTTGAAAAGTAAATTTAGGAGATGTTTTATATGTATGCATGTAGTAGTAGTAGTAGGACCTCCTTCACTCTTCCCGTCCAGACAATGAAATAAGTCCATGTTTTAGGTACAGCTTCTGAATGAGTCTTTATAGTTACAATTACGTTAAGCCAGCGATTGATATCGTTGTTATACATTAAACCCATGGTTGATTTCATATACAAACATACTACATTCAAGAAATCAACGAGTTCCCAGCTTTTTGTGAAACCGATGAACCAGTTTTAGCGTATTTTAAATTCTGTCTATGAACGAATCCCTTGTTTTACGTTTAACCAATGAACGACTCCCTTATTTTCCTTTCCGCCAATGAACGAATCTTTTGGTTACGTTCGACCGATGAATGAATCCCTTGTTTCAGGTTCAACCAATGAACGACTTCCTTGTTTCAGGTTCTACCAATGAACGATTTCATTGTTTCAGGTTCTACCAATGAACGACTTCATTGTTTCAGGTTCTACCAATGAACGACTTCCTTGTTTCAGGTTCTACCAATGAACGACTTCCTTGTTTCAGGTTCTACCAATGAACGAGTTCCGTCCTCACTGGGAGGAGCCCCAGGTGGATTCCTCAGGCTGGTTCCCGTCAGTTCTGGCCCCGGAAAACATCACAGTAGGGACGGCCATCATCAAGTTTAAGGCCACAGATGAAGATGCGGGGGAGGACGGCAGGATTTCCTACTTCCTGTCTAAAGTCACGGACGGTAGCGAAATAGTTCTTCTGGATTTAGACATACATGTATATATCTTGACGCTTGTTCTACGTCAGCTGAAAGTTTTGTGTTTAGTCAGATTGTATCTTGTGCTGCTTTAACCGTGTTTTAATTCTGATCATACCATGGCATTATTTAAAGATACATTTTCTTGTAATGGTATTATAATGTCTTAAAATAGATTGATACACACATTGATCAGCTACAGCCACATCTTATCCTATGTTAATACCAGGATATACTATGTAATGTACCATGTTAAGAAATATTCTGCATATCGTATCCTCTTAAATCCCGATGTGAGATCTGCGTTTGTAGTGTCATGTTGATGAAGGAATTCCCTCAAACTGTCGATTTCAGCCCGTGGCAGGGAAGCGAACGAGTTCTTCCTTATTGACCAATCAACAGGAGTCCTGAAGACGGCAGCCAAGCTCGACCGTGACCCCAACACGGGAGGGGTCACGCACTTTGACCTTGTCATCACGGCTACCGACAACGGTGACCCTTCAATGTCAGACGAAGGTCACATCCGGGTCAGCTTGGCCGACATCAACGACAACGCGCCTATTTTCGGCAGACAGCTGTATGAAGTGGTGCTACCGCGCGCGTGGAATGAAATCTCGTCATGGAAGTTGCAGCTTGATGTCAAAGATCACGACCGCAAAGCTGATTTCAGATTCAAAATCATAAAAGGTACGCCATAGAAGGAGGATTATTTGTGTACTTTCAGAGTAACGTTAGATCAGCTTTCAAAGATATACCACTAAATATGATCACGGTTGTCTGGTGTCGGTGGAGGGGAACATCAAGTAATGTGAAGACACACACGACAGGGAGAACTGTGTTATGTATTGGCCCATGTCCGTCTACTTCGAAAACATCGACGATCTTCAAGAGAATTAGTCATCGCCGTTGTCACTGTACTATATTTAACCGCAGTTAACATGTGATAGGATTATGTAGGTGTTCTTTTCTTTCTTTTCTGTTAGTTATTTGTTAAATGGTGGTGGTGTGGTGGGTGTGTTGGGGTGTGGTGTGGTGGGGTGGGGGTGAGGTGTGGCACTGTGGTGTGGGAGTGAGGGTGTGGGTGTGCTGGTTTGAATTGATGGTTATTGAAGTTTTGAAACAGGAGGATACATACCACTCCCATATCGGTGTGTGAGCCTTGGAGAACCCCTAGCCCTAGTTAGTGCACTACTATACCATTTGTGTCCAAACAGCGCATCTTATTATGCTCGCTTCTGAAGCGTGATACGTACTGATGCCAGACAGCTGGCCGGGTTCGAACTCGGGACCTTTTGTTTGTAAGTCCAGTGGTCTACCACTGTGCTACTATCATGTTGGTCCCACCGTCGGAATGTAGATACAAGATGGTGATGATGTCCACACTACCACGTTCTCTTCTCTCGTAATGTCAGATGTCACGTCGTCACGTGTAGTCCGCTATCGTCGGCAATAACGGGAACCATTTCTAACCGAGCTCTGTCTTTATACTTATACAGGAGACACGGACAAGTTTCTCATGGAGGAGGCGACAGGGGTGATAACTCTGCGTGGCAGGCCGGACAAGACGCTGCCGTACAAGGTGCTGACAGTGGCGGTGTCTGACGGCGGCGTCCCGGAGCTGACCAGCACCACTCAGGTCATCATCCACACTCAGAAGTACAGCTTCGAACAGGTCCGAGACGCCATTGGTGAGCACTTACCCGTCGGCCTTGTTGGAGTGTCTCAGGATATCAAATCGAATGTAGGCTTGTATGGGTTAACGTTTGGTCCCTGTTTATAATGATTCACGTGTGTGTGTGTGTGTGTGTGTGTGTGTGTGTGCGTGTGCGTGCGTGTGTGTGTGTGAGAGAGAGATAGAGAGAGAGATGGAGAGAGATAGACATATATATATATATATAGAGAGAGAGAGATAGATAGAGAGAAAGCGAGACAGACAGAATGGGGCTCAGAGGTACAGAGAAAGCGAGAGAGAGAGAGCGAGAGAGAGGGGAGAGAGAGGGGAGAGAGAAAGAGAGATTGAGAGTGTGTGTGTGTGTGAGAGAGAGAGAGGTAGAGAGAGAGAAATAGAGAGGGGACAACGGGAAGGAGGTGAGAGAGGCAGTGAATTCGGAGTTTAATGAATAACGTGATATTTGATGGCCCCATCCACACACTGTGTCTACTCCCGGGGGCGCTGATGTTGCGTGTAATGTATTTACGAGTATTTCGCTTCAAGATGCGAGGACAAAACAGAAAGGACCCTGGGCGTTCAAGATGCTAAGCGGAGTCTTCGGTTTCATTCTTCTCTTCATTATCATCTTCTACGTCTGTAAAAAATATGGATAGTAAGTAGAATCAACGTCATTATTTTACTCTTCTATTAACCGTGATAATTAGAACATCTGAATTATATATAATTTATAGCTTGGCTGTACCTAGGAGTCGTGTAATGTTCAATCAACACAGCTGTCGTCAATGTCAATATCATATAATTCAAGTTGTTTTTAAGGCGTTTGTATTCTGAAAATAATGTAGTACAGGGTGACCCAAAATAAATGCCACCCATGATAATGTCAATCAAGTTCGCAATCCTTTGGGTAACAACACCGTAATTTAACTAGAGTCCGTGGACGACCTGTCCACCGAGTTTCAGCCCCAGCGGTAGAATAGTCTTTGTTTTACAGCCTTTCAAAAATGTTATCCAAATGTGCCCCATTCAGTTATTGGAGGTGTGGGGGTGGCCCCATTTCGTTGGAACTCAAAGAATAACATCTTCTGGGGCAAAGCCCCACATGAAGATTGTTTTTAAGGCCGTTACTTTCCATGTAGTGTACAGCACGGGTTGCCATCGCGAAGCATGGAATCATCGGACCATATTGGTTCGAGGATGAGAATGAACGACCACTCATGGTCAACACTGAGCGCTACCTGGGGGGTACTTAGGAGGTTTGGGGCACCATTGGACCGATGAAGAGGCACTAACAAGATAGGACCACCCCTCACACCTCCAATACAGTCTGCAATAGCGAACGTAACGATTTGGAGATCATCTCATCGGTAGGAGGTGTGAAACGGAATGGGCCACGCACCATACCTAAATCCCATAGTGAAGGAACGTGATCGTGTTATTGACAATTTTGCATGTCGTGTTCAGGTGTGCTTGCAACGCTGTGGGGTCCATCTAGAGCACATTTTGGAAAGGCTGTAAAACAAATACTAGTCTACCCACTGGCCTGAAACTCGGTGGACAGGTCGTCTACGTACTCTAGTAAATGTGACATCATACCGGACATCATAAGACATCCACCGTATGTCCATCCATGACTATTACAATGAATACAGGTTTTCAACAACAACAAAAAAGACATCCACCGGACATCATAAGTCGCAGTGTTGATGACCTCCCAGTTAACGTGTACAGCGGGTTACGGTCGATTGTCCATGGAACCAATCACGTGTTTCCTCCACAAACAATGTAATGATCACGTCCTCCTGTTCCAGCATCTTCTCGTCAGCCGTCAGACCCGACGGTGAGCGGCTGGATGACGAAGGTATGCAAGACATCAGTCCAGTTCGTACTATAGTCCGGGCCTAAACTAAGGCATAAGACATGATATAGGTTATAAACCACCAAATGAATTCCCATAGGCGACAGTGTTAACGTATTTCAGCATACCTAGTGAACCAGTGATTCAAATACCAGCAAATATACCTTTTTGCAAAGTTCACTCTCCCAGTAGATTGGAAATCAAG